>PVLA01012325.1:10514-45563 GCA_004027455.1 Hydrochoerus hydrochaeris | reverse complement strand
TGACCAAGGAATTTACAGAATGTACCTTTCCTACACATCTGCTGCCCATATTAGGAAGCGCCCTCCACCGCCCAACTCTAGACCTCCCTATGGTCGTCTCCTCCAATAAATGTAAAAAGCCATTTAAACTAGACCCCTTCTCCCTTTGTTCTAAAGCTTAAAAGCCCTGCTCCGGCTCAACTCGGGGCTCTCTGTTCCTGCGTGTTCAGTGAGCCCCACGCATGCTTGGACAATAAAGACCCCTTGCCAATTGCATGAGAAGGCATCTGTTGGTGTCTTCCTACACGTGGTGGGCATCTCGACCCCCACATTTTTTAATGTAGGCTTTTACAGCTATGCTTTTTCTTCTGAGTAATGCTTTTGCTGCTTCTCCAAAGTTTTGATATACTGTGCCTTTATTTTCATTTACAGTGTTTTCTAATTTCTTTTGTGGTTTCTTCTTTGACTCTTTAGTTGTTTGAGTATGTCGATGATTTCTACATATCGGTGGATTTTCTGTATTTCTATTACTGATTTCTATTACCATTCTGTTGTGGTCAGGGAAGGTATTTATGTGATCTGCATCATTTTTTAGTTTATTAAGAATTATTTTGTGGCCTCACATGAGGTTTATCTGGGAGAAGGGTCTGAGTGCACATGAAGAGAATATATATTCTACTGCTGGATGAAGTGTTCTTTATATGTCTGTTAGGTCTAGTTGCTATATAGTGATATTCAGTTATTTTATTTTCTTGTTTATCTTTTGTCTAATTGATCAACAGCTATTGAAAGAGAAACGTTAAAGTGTGTAACTATTGTTTATTTATTTCTTGTTTCATTTCTGTCAATTTTTGCTTCATGTATTTTTGGGACTCTTGTTAGGTGCATACATGTTTACAATTAGTGTGTGTGTGTGCATGTATGTGTGTGTGCGTGCATGCGTGTGTGTGTGTGTGTGTGTGTGTGATGCTAAGGATTGAACCAGGGGCTTTCCATGCCAGGCAAATGCTATACCATTGACCTGGTCCACTAGCCCTATTATATCTTGATGAATTCACTCTTTTATCATTATACAGTGTTTTTCTGGAACTCATAATGATTTTTTGTCTCAAAGTCTATATAGCCCTGTAGCTGGATAGAGCTAGTATGTCCAGCTCTGTTGAATTCTTTGCCTGAAATATCTTTATCTGTCCTTTTATTTCCTACCTATTTCTTTTTGTGTTTGTTTTTAGTACTGGGGACTGAACCCAGAGCTTTATGCATAAGTTCTCTACCACTGAGCTACCTATCTGTGTCTTAAGAACCAAAGAAAGTCTTTTATATAAAGCATGTAATTGGATCATTTTTCTTTTTTGTCCATCCTGCCTTTGTCTGCCTTTTCCCTGGGGAGTTTAATCTGTTTAAGTGTAATATAATTACTAATATAAAAGACTTTCTGCTATTTTGGCATTTTTTCTATGTGTCATATCCCAATTCCCCCATAATTGCCTCTTTTATGTAAGATAGATATTTTCTAGTGTACTATTTTGATTCTCTTCTTGTTTCTTCTATATTTATCTGCCTTCTTATAGTTGTTCTAGTATTAAAATTAATACTAAATTACAGCAATTTAGTTCAAAATAGTATGATTCAATCTCAAAAGTATAAAAAATATTTCTATAGTTCTGTTTACCTTATGCTGTTATTATCATGAATGACATTTTATATGCTGTGTATTCATCAACATAGATTTGTAAGCACTGGTTTTGTACTTGTCTTTTAATGTAACAGTGATATGGGGAAAGACTTGCTAATATAAATATACTAATATTGACTTTTCTGTTTACTGATGTAATTACTTTTACCAGTGTGTGTGTGTGTGTGTGTGTGTGTGTTGTTACTGCCTAGTGTCCTTTCATTTTAACCTGAAGGAAGCCCTTTATGCTTTCTCATTAGGACAGGTGATCTGTTAGAAACACTCTCTTGGCTTTTGCTTATCTGGAATGTCTTAATTTCTTTTATATTTTGTCTTTCTTTCCTTCAGGCTGATCATCACAATTAATCTCTTGTTCCTTGATCTTAGCCAAAATGCTAAAGAAAAAAAAATCAATCAACCTATCTTCAAGTTTACTGTTTCTCTCTTCTGCCTGCTCAAATATGCTTCTGAACTTCCCTGATGAAGTTTTAATTTCAGTGATTTACTTTTCAATCCAGTATCTCTATTTAGGTCCTCTTAAGAATAATTTCCTTATTGCTATTTTCTGTTTGGTGAGATACAATTCTAATGTTTTCCCCCTAGTATTTTGTACATGGTCTCTCTTAGCTCTTGGTTGACTTAAAGTCTTTGTGTATGAATCCAATACCTGGGCTTTCTTATAAGTAGTTTCTATTAGCTTTTTGTGTTCCTCTGTGTATAGGTCATACTTTCTTATTTCTGTGCATATTTCACAGGTTTTTTTGTTGAAAACTGGATGTTTTGAATGCTACAATGTGTGATTCTGGGAACTAGATTATCTATGTTACTGTGGCTTGGTTTTGTTGCTGTATATAAAGTTACTAAAGTAACTTTTCTGAAATAATTTTATAAAGTCTGTATTTTTTGACATGTGTGGCTACTGATGTTTTTGTTCCATTAGTCTAGTGTTAAGTTGTGACATGACAGTTTTTTTTAAAGAGAATAAAACCAAGCAAAGCAAAACAGAATAAAGTCAATCAAAACAAACCATTGTAAGCGACACAGGACTTCAAAATGACATCAACAAAATCAACAATGGTTACCATAATGCCTTTGTTATCTTCAAAATAGCTGCAGATACCTTCATACACAGTAAAAATCAAACAACAACAACAACAAAAACCAGAATAGAACCAATAAAAACAAAACAATTAATGCAATAAAAGACTTCAAAAGAAAATAATAGCAAATCCAAAATGACTACCATGATATATCTTATTTTTGAAATAGCTGCCCATGCCATCAGATATAACAAAATCAAACAAACAAACAAAAACCAAATCAGAATAAAACCCAACCCAACAAAACAATGAAAATGACACAGGAAGAAATAAGAACGAACAGCAACAAAAACCATTTCTAAAATGCTCAATGTTTGTAGAAGGGCTCTGTGTGGGTTTGGGGGAAAGTCTTCAGCTCTATGCCAGTTTACATCTGTGACCAACATTTGCAATAGTGCTATAGCAGAAAATGCCACCCCCCACCATCTGTTAGTTGCCCAGGTAACAGTTCCTGTTACTTCTGTTTCCTAGAAATGGCTGGTCACTGTGAAGCATAGCTGATCACTATAATGCATATTGCAAGAACCTGTGAAAGACAGACAAGTACTCTGCCTCTGTACTTCACCTTTCAACTTCCATTAAAAACCTCCCTCCCTGGGCCTTCAGGGCCTGATATTTTGGGAATGATCCAGTGCGCTTTGACGTAAAATAAATCTGCTTCCAAATCCTGGGTGTCTTTTTGGTGTTTCTACTCGCCATTTCAGTGAAGTTTACTACTCTGCTTTAGCTTTCAATTTCCACTTGTGCAGAGCCTGAAAGTCAGCCAGAAATGAGAGCTGAGGCTGACCCCATAATGCCTGGGCCATAGATCTTGTCTACTGTGATGGTTGCTGTGTGACAAGTGGAGACATTATGAGAGAAATCTGGATCAGGCACCTAGTTAGGCATTTGATGAAAATCACTAAACAGTAGGAAGGCACATATTATGGCCTGAAATTTTATATAGGGTCAAGCCAATCAAACAGGCCAAACTCTTTACCCAGAGCCAGAATGGGAAATGTTGTTGTAAACCTAGATAAAGTTATGAAATGCCTGCCCTTGTTGAGCATGGCTCTTGGATTGACATGTACTTAGCCAGAGTTACAGACATGCAGCAGGCTGTTCCTAAGATGGTACAGACACTCCCATTAATAATCTAGGACACACACACAGATACTCACATGGCAGATGCACCTGCATCAGGGTGAGGTGATCATTTGATACCATCTGAGCTAGAGAGTCATGTCATTATCACATCAGGGCAAAGTAATGTGTTTGGGCAGGGTGATTGACAAATTTATATTGGCTTCATGACTTGTCACATAGCTAGAGCTTCAGTGCTCATTCTAGTTTATGATAGTAAAAGTAATAATCTCGATTCAAGAATGTGTGAATAAATGCAGCTCATCTTTAGTGGGTGATTGTGGCCTGGTAGGGAACCACGATGGTGGTGTTAACTAGTTGAATATGAGGAGTCCCAAAGACTCAAGGATACATCAAAAGTTGTGGTCATGGATCTGGGCCCTGGTGTTGCCTTTGCTTTGAGGTAGGCAGGAGCTGGGCTGTAGAAATGAAAGTAGGTATAATGAATCCCAGCTTCCATGGGTCCTCAGTGTACCCCTGGACATATTAGGAGCTCCCAAAATGGGCCATTACCCCTAAGCCTTAAGAGACAAAGCAGCATTGAGCTTTCAAGTGTTGTCCCCAAATCATGTTAAATGTACAGATATAAACAGTGCTTGGGGATATGGAGGAGCAACAGCTACACATACACTTTGGATGTCCAGGTGCAGGATAAACATGCAGCTTTACAATAGTGCTACAGCAGAAAATGCTTTGGTGTGGCACGTTAGTTCAAAAATTCTATCCCCGACAAGTTTGCATTCAATTTCGGTCCACCCTATGAAAATATTCAAACTATTGGGCCAGAAGGTGGAGCAGTGATATAGTGGCAGGAATGGTCTTTCTTTCTGATGATGTGGGTGATTCTACATTCCAGGAAATCTTCAGGAATTTAATCTAAAGTAGGGGGAATGGTATGAAGTTATAAGTATCATGGCTGGTAGAGTAATGGTGATGAAAAACTATCCCAAAAGAATTTGAGAGGACTTCATGCTGAGGGACAGAGAGCTCAATCCAGCTGAATGGAAGAGTTGAGTCAGAGAGGGGTTAGGTTAATTGCAGCTCCAGTGAGGTTATGGACAAGCACATATACCTTAGCCCCCCAAAGCTGTCAGACAATGGTCTGACAGGTATCACAGTCTGGTTAGTTCAACCACAGGTAGTAATGTAAACAGGAGGGCCTTGTGTCAGGGAATGTGTGAGCTAGGGAGAATGCCATTCCAAGAGCTCCACTTGGGGTACTTAGCGAGGCACCCTTGGAGTTCACAGCTAAGTCCTTGGGGGATTTCTCAGTCATCAGTTGTCATGGTTTATGTCTAGAAGTCCCCCAAAGGCTCTTGTGGGCATAGGGTTTTTTGGAGGTGGCTGACTCTAGCGTGTGGGATTGATTTGCCCTGTAATGCTGGGATTAAGGGTGCTGGGGGTAAGGGGATTGCTGGATCGGTCCATTGATTGGATAGGTACTGCCCTAATTCTGGTAGATTGCACACAAGCAACAGGAAGAGGCTTGTTTTGCTCTCTCATTGCTACTGCTGTCTTCTGCCGCCATGGACGGCTGCCCCACTGCCATGTGCCACCCTGCCTTGGAACCAGCCCTTTATGGGTTGAAACCTTTACAAACTGTGAGCTAAATAAGCCCTTTCTTCTTTAACTTTGGGTGTCAGGTATTTTGTCTCAGCAACAAAAAAAGTAACCAAGACATAAGTTGTCTCATTTTCCTGAACACCATTGTGGTCAAGGGTGAGATCTTCTTGCAGAGATGTTGTTGTCCCACACTGTGTTGGGCTCGGCGTGCTGGCATCAGAGGTGTTGTTACAATCCACGATGACCTGTTGGGCTGGGGTGCAGTTCTCTGAGGCATTGCTATCTCTTGCAGGGTGGTTAGTAGGCTGAACTGAACACGCCCAAGAGCCCTGTAATCCAGATTCAGCGCTTATTTTGCTTTTCTTGATTAAGCATTCACCCTGCCACTGTACACTTTCGATTAGTTTTCAGACTCTACTAAAGTTAACTCTGATGCTTTTGGACAGTATGCTTTGCTGTAGCAGAGGGACAAGTCCTCCATGCTGCTCTTTAGGCTGATGTCATTTCATTTGTATGTTTTTTAAAATGTAAGTATCATCAACTTGCTTTTTCAATTTTCCTTTTTTCAGAGTGTGGACAGTGTAAATGTTAGTTCTTTTTTTCACTATTTTTTAAATGGGAATTGTATGAAAGAGTGTGTGTGTGTGTAAAACAACTAAAATTGTTATCTTCCAGTTTCTGTGGGTCAGGAATTCAGCAGGGTGGTTCTGTATTGAATTGTAACCAATGTGTTGACTACATCCCTGTCCTCTGAAGGCTAACTTGGAGCTGGAGGATCCACACCCAAGTTCGTGCATGTATCTGGTGCTTTCTTCTTGTTTATTTTGCTTGGTTTTCTTGAATCTGTTTTTATCAAGTTTGGAAAAAAAATTTTACCTATATTTTTGCTAATGATTTTTCTAACTTCTTGGCTAACTGGCCCAGAAGTCCATGTTGTGAGGCTTAATTCCTACCTTGGCACTATCGGGAGGTGACACAAAGAAATGGGGCCCCATGAGTCTCTGAGGGCATGCCCTCAAAGCAGACTGCTGGCTGGGCACAGTGGCATGTGTCTGTAGCCTGAACTACTTAAAAGACTGGCAGGAAGATTTCTTGAGTCTGATTTCTTGAGAAATTTAAAGCCAGCCTGGGCAACATAGGGAGACCCCTGTCTCAAAACAAAACAAAACAAAACAAAACACACAGAGAAAGAAATTTGGCATCATCTAATAGAATTTAATATGCCCATAAACCCACTCCCAGGAGTCACACTTCCCTATGCAGAA
Organism: Hydrochoerus hydrochaeris; assembly: GCA_004027455.1. Lineage (NCBI taxonomy): Eukaryota > Metazoa > Chordata > Mammalia > Rodentia > Hydrochaeridae > Hydrochoerus > Hydrochoerus hydrochaeris. The sequence goes on along the minus strand of PVLA01012325.1, from coordinate 38,859 downwards.
GTACTGAACAGTAACTTCAGGTTGCTCATGCCATGAGATATGCAGTGATAAAGACAATAAACAGAGGTCTCCCCATCACCAAGGAAACAGACAAATAAATAGTGGTACTTCTAGTTCATAGAGTATTAATTTTCAATAAAAAGGATGTTTATCTCTCTATTAACTGATTTTATGATGTTTCCATAACATATTATAAAGTAATAAAATCAAGATACAACAGTGTGATCCGATTCTGCATAACGAAGATGAAAACCTGCGTGGAAACAGATTGATAGGTGTGATTACAATCGGAAAAGCAACGGAAAGGCAAACAACTATTATTTACGAGGAAAGGCAGCTAATAAGGCGTGAGTTGGAAAAAGAGGAAAGGGGAGAAAAAGAAGAGGAAAAGGATAAATAATGAGAAGATATTTTTAGACTGAACTTTAGCAAGAGGTCTTAAGTGATATGGAGCCATCCATGGCCCAAACCAAAAGGAACAGGGCCAGTGTGGAAGACCCCAAAGAGGACTCTACAGTGTTTCTGTCTTATCTCTTCACATGATCTGAGAAGGGCTTTACTGGTACTTACAGAGGAAGAACTGGAAACCCCAGGACTTCTAGTATGTTTCATGTTTCATAGCATGTCAGTATTCAGAGAAATGACACAGGACTGATTCCTCTGGCCAAGAAGGAATAACAAGGATCTGACTTAACTTCCAACCTGAGACAGCCACAGCGACAATTCCCAGGTATGCCTGGATAACATTTTTTAAGGCACTGGGTATTAGATAAGAAAGAACAGTGATCTGTAAAAGACAGGACACAAGCATAGTGAACCTCATGGCTTCCAGACTGGGGGGATAGGGAGGGAGGACTCCCTGCCCTGAAGTAAAGAAGAGGAGAGGAGAGAGAGAGGGAGAAAGGGAGAGAGGGGGGGAGAGAGAGAGAGAGAGAGAGAGAGAGAGAACCCTGAAGCCTGTGAGACTCTGGCCTCTCTCTTTATTTTCTTTTTAAAATTTTTTTTATTTAAAGAGAAAAAAACAGAAAAAAGGTAGAAATATTACAGAATTTCAAAAAAAAGGATAGACAGTAAGATCACTGGTTAATAAATTACATATTGTCCTTTTAGAAATAGTTGTTCAAGTTACAAAATTAGAGCATACAAAGTAGACATTCAAGCAGTGAGACTGCAAACAGATCTGTTCAACAATCCAGCAAGCACTTAGAAGTATGGTTATCAGTCCTACACACTTAAATATTCATACAATTGTATCTTTTATAGCACTTCTTATTTCCTCTCTTTTTTACAATAGCAATTATGCATTTTTAAAAAAATTTATTTAAAGAGAAAAAAGCAAAAGAAAAAAGGGTAGCAACAATACAGAATTCTAAAAGAAAAAAGAAAAAAAGAAAAAACACTAAGAAATCACTAGTTGATAAATTACATATTGTCATCTTGGATATAGTTGTTCAAGTTACAGAATTAAAGGATACATAGTAGACATTCAAACAGTGAGACTGCAAACAGTTCTGCTCAAAGATTCAACAAAGATTCAGCAATATGGTCATCTATTTTACGCACTCAAACATACATGCAGTTATATTCCTTAGAGCACTTTCTTTTCGTCTCTTTTTTACAATAGCAATTACACATTTTGGGTTTTATTACTCTTATAGTTCTTATCACTTTTTACACTAGTGACACAATGTGATATTTATAAATATGATTCTTATTTCACTAATGAGGATAGTCTCAAGTTGTCTCCATTCACCTATCAAGGCCTCAAGATCATCCTTTTTTATAGCTGAGTAATATTCCATTATATAAAAATGCCACATCTTTTTTATCCACTCTGCAGTTGATGGGCATCTTGGTTGTTTCCAAGATTTAGCTTTCACAAATTGTGCTGCTATGAACATGGGTGCACATACATCACTGTGACAGGAACTTTTCAGTTTTTCAGGAAAATACCCAGGAGGGGAATAGCTGGATTGAATGGCACTTCTGATCCTAGTCTTCTGAGAATTCTCCATATGGATTTCCATAATGGTTGTACCAGTCTACATTCCCACCAACAGTGGAGCAGTGTTCCTTTTTCCTCACAGCCTCGCCAACATTTGTTATCAGTTGATTTCTTGATGGCAGCTATTCTTTCTGGAGTGAGGTGAAATCTCAATGTTGTTGTAATTTGTATTTCTTTTTTTCATATTTTTTTATTTGGCCTCTCTTTTTTGTTTCCCAGCCATGAGTTTGAACAGTTTTATTCCGCCACATGATTGACTGAAACCTCTAAAACTCTCTAAGCTGAGTATCTCAGGTATTTGTTTTAGTAACAGAAAGCTGACTTAACCCATTTCTGCCTTTTCTTTCCTCTGAGAATTCATTTACATGTTTATCACATGGTTCAAAGATGTCCCACAGCTCACTAATGATCGGTCCTTCCTTCCTTCCTTCCTTCCTTCCTTCCTTCCTTCCTTCCTTCCTTCCTTCCTTCCTTCTCTTTGTCTTCCTGTCTTTCCCTCCCTCATTCCTTCCTCTCTCTTTCACTGTCCTATCTATGCTGTTAATCCTGCCAGTTGCCTTTTTTAAAAAAAAATCTCAGACATTGTCATTTTCATCTTTAGAAGTTTAATGTGTCTCTTTTTGTATCTCCCATGTCTCTATATTTAACTGTTGACCATATGGAGTGCAGTTACAGTAACTGTTTCAATGTCCTTGTCTTCTAAGTCTGATTTTTGGGTCAGTTTTGATTGACTGATCTCCCTTCCCCTTTCATTATGTATTATATTTTTGTTTCTTCACAGGCCTGGTAATTTTTTTATTGAACATCAGGTGCTAAGAATTCTACTTGGTTGGATGCTAGATGTTTTTTTTCTACAAATATTCCTGCTTTTTTTCTGGGATACACTTAGGTCACTTGAAACCAGTTTGATCTTTTTGGATCTCACTGCTAAACTTTGTTATGTGAGGTGAGAGGCATGTTTAGTTGTGGGTTAACCATTCTTCAGTACCGAGGGAGGACCCTTCTGAGTTCCTATCTGATGCTCTATATACCTGCTCCTGGCGGGAGCAGGAACTGTTCTTTGCCTGTGTAAGCACTGGGTACTACGCTACTTGTGGGTCTTGCTGTGCATGTCTGATTTATGTGCTGCCCAGTGCACTGCTCCACTGCCCTAAAGACCCGCAAACTTCTTTTTTCTGCAGCTCGCTCCTTTCTTATGGTCTGTATCATGGATTCCAGCCTCTAAAGTTTCCTTGGGTTCATACCTAGGCTGGTCTCAAACTTTTGGACTTGAGAGATCCTCCTGCCAGCCTCCCAGGTAGCTGGGACAGCAGGCACATGTTACTGTGCCTGACACACAATCTGCTCGGAGGGTATGCTCGCAGTGACCCAGAGCCAACCATGGAGCCCCACCTTTTTGTCCTTTAAAATAACCTATAATAATTCACATTCTTCCACCAACCATAGGTATGAGAGCACCATACATTCCTGCCAGCAGTAGACAGTATCACACTTACTGGTTCTTTTCAATCTAAATAATATTTTACAGTTATTTTATTTTGCATTTTCATGATTACTAGATAGGTTGGGCAAGCTTTCACATGTTTATTGATAATATATATTTGCTTTTCTATTAATATTCCTTTGGACGTTTTTCTATTAGGTCGCAGTTTTGCTATTTGGGATAAAGGCACAACCCCTTTATTATATACATTGCAGTTGTCCTCCCTACTTTTTTTTTCTACCTTGTTTATGAAACAAAAAAGAGAGTCCAGGGTCCCACAGTTGACTGTTTTTTCTTTTTATGTTCTTTCCTTAGCCTTTTTTCTTTCTTCTTTTTTTTTCTGTTTTGTTCATTTTTAGACAAAGGTGTCATCAGTTTTAAAGTTTCTGTTCTGATTTTACCCATAGTTTTAAGAATAGCAGTATATTCACAAGATACTTATTTGATTGAAATGAAACTTTTCATTTTCCCTTTAAATTGTTCATGTGAAGACATACGTCTGTTCTTCCTGATACTGAGCCATTCCTGGGGAAAAGCATATTTTCTCTTACTACCCACTGCTGGGCTCTATTTGGTAATGTTTAGCTTCACATCTTCATATATGTGTTATGAGACAGGTTGGGCTGTTGCAGAGGTCAGTGAGCTACTGTCTACCAGCCAAATCCAGCTTAACTTTCCATTTCTGATGGGGCTTTTCCTTTTTCAGATGGTTGTGAAAAAGTGAAAGTAATATTTTGTGATATGTGAAAATAATATCAAATTCATATTTAAGTGTCCATAGGTATTTATCTGAATCCTGCTTCACTCATTCATTTACATGTTGTATCCGTCAGGATGACTGGCTGCAGTCAGGTATGGAGAGTGCCAAGGTCCGTCTGTGGGCTGGACAGCCAAAGATCCAGCCAAAGACCTGGAGTGTCCTGTGTGAGTCCATATCGAGAGGCTGAAGCATCTGCGATGCAAGCCAAGAGAAGACAGCCAAGGGGAAGGCAAAGACTGGGGCTCCTCAAGCAGACAGAAGTGAGCCTTCCTCCTTCATTTCCCTTTCATTCCATTCAGGCAACAAGCCTGCTGGTTGGTGCCACTCACCCCAGGGTAGGTCTTCTGTTTGTAGTAAATCCCTTCAGCCACACCCAGAACTCTAGTGATGCAATTTAGATGAGTGTTTCTTACTCATATTGATACAATCTCCCGTATCATGTACTGTGCTTGCTAGCTGTGAAATCCAATATTGGCAACAAAAAACACTATGACCTGCAAACTTGGAATATTTACCAGTTGGCTCTTTCTAGGAAAAGTTTGCCAATATTTGGTCTTTCTTTGTTTGGGGAAGGGTATTTTTATCTGCTTGGTCTTAAGGTTAAAGTGGTTCCTCAATATTTTAAAATTTGGCTTGCCATAAATTCGCAAGTGCTCTTGATATAATTTTAACTTTACCACATATGTGGTTATGTCTCAATTTTCATTTCTATTTTGTGTATTTTTACTGTCTTTTTTTTTCATCTGGTCATAATGTTACAGGCAGCTGAGTTAGTTAGAAATATTGCAGGCAGTCAGACAGGGCTGGGCCCTCAAAGGAGCCAGAGCAGAAGTTCAGATAGCTTGCTGCTGGAAGAGACAATCATCTGCTTTGGGCCAGATCTCAAGACAAAAGACAAAGCAAACACAACCACATCCTAAGGATCCACATTCCCCTTGCTACATGACTCCTCCCCCATTTGCTCCTAATTTAATCAATTTTACCTGGGCAATTAATCTTATTGGTTGACCACAGTTCTGTCCCACCTTATGCCCACCTTGCAGATTCCCATTTTCCCCCCACCTTTGACCCCTCTAATCTCATAATTTTACTCCATGAAAGTCCCTGGAAAAGACAAAGTCTCTGTCAATCCACTCAGGGCCCCTTCTGTCTCTCAGACAGAAGCTTTCTTCCTTTCATTAAATGTATTCTACTCTTAACCTCCATTGTTCCTAAAATTCATTCTTCGATTTTAGAGAACATGAACTCATACTGGACATATAGTAGATCGGAGTTTCATTCCCTTATATCAGTAAGAGTTTGTTTTCTAAGAATCAGCTTTTGAATCAGCTAAGAATCAGCTATCTTTCCTGTAATTTGTATTATTTTGTTTTCTTTTTCATTAATTCAAAGTTACTATTATCCCTCTAGTCTTTATTTATTTTGTATTAGTTTTTTTTTCCTCAGTCTTATGGTAAATACTCAGTTCCCACATTTAAATTTTTTTTTCATAATAATGAAGGCATTTAAGGCTGTGAAAAACTCTCCAACCCTAAGCTTTATTTAAAAGGAAAGTGTCTCCTTTTCATTGTTTTGAGTAGTTTTCAATTTCATTTTGATTCTGGCTTCCATCAAGGAGCTTTCCTTATTTCTAATAAGGTAAGACTTTTATTAATGTTTGTTTTTATTTTATTGGATACAATCATTGAAATTACTTACAAAATTTTTATTTTTGTGGCTGTTTCTAAGCTTCCTGTGATATCCAGGCATATACTGGTCTTTTCTTACTATTCTGCAGATATATGAAATAGATTATTGTTTCCTATTTAAAAGATGTAAAATTCTGTACATTATCTGATGAATTTTGTTTGCTCATTACTATTCAATTCTCCTATGTCCTTTCTTTTTGGCTATTGATATCAAAGTTTCTTACTACAATAGTCACATTTTCCTTGCATTTCACAGTTCTAATGGTTTGTTGTTGAGTCTGTGACTATTAAAGAAGGTAACTAATAGCTTTGTAGTTTCTTCCCAGTATACACTCATCCTCTCTCCCCTTTTTTTCTTTTTGTTGTAGCGTTAGAAAGCTTTGGGAGGACTGGGAGCTGCTTTTCTCTCTGACTTTAATTTTTTTTTAATAGTCTTTCATAAGTGAGACTGTTTGTGGGACTTATCAAATCTTTTAAAATTAGATAAGTCTCTTTCCATTCTGTTGTACAAACTGTTTTTTAATCAAAACTTTTATTATTTATAGCTTTTTAAACTTATAACTTTTCTTTTTGCAATGGTAGACAAAATTACATGGCTTTTTAATCTGTTAACACGGTAAATTTCATCAATAGATTTTCTTCTGTGGACTCTTCACAGTGGTAGATCTTGGTAATGTTTTATATTTTAGTTGCAGTGATTGGGATCAATCTCAGGGCCTCGTGCATGCTAGGCAAGGGCTCTATCATTGAGCTACAGTCCCATCCCAACCTTAGCTGTATTTTAGGCTACCTGGCATCTGAGACCCTTCCTCATTTTAGGGGATTCCGCTTCTCACCTGTCTTGGTGGGACAGGCATGTCTCTAATTACAGAGCTGAAAATGCAAGTTTTCTCTTTTTTGGTTCCCTAGGCTGCTTAAACAGACATATGACCAGGTTTGGTCATTGTTGTAGTCATGGGTTATACAGAGAACAATAATAGTCAGGACTTGGAGTTTATAATATTTTTATAATGGTCACTTAGAGTTAATGCAAGAAAAGGCAGGAAATCTATCCACATCACTAAAGACATAGAATATTAGCCAAAGACCTGAATCCCACAGCAATGTCCCTCATGGGTCCAAATGAAAACCCAGTGCTCACGACAATGCCTCCTATGAGTCCAACTTGAGGTCTAGAGCCCACGAGAAGGACTCACACCAGTCTGTTTTACAGATCCGTGCCGGGAAGGCCCAAAGGTCAGTGGTGGAAGCCAGAAAGTCTATGCCAGTGGGGTGAAGGAGCTGTGCTGGTAGGTTGAGGGCTCTACACTGGAGCCGAGAAGTCACACTCACAACAAACACCAGGGCTGTCCTGAAAGCACCACAGCCATCCTCAGCGACATGGAGGCCCCGAGCTCCTCCTCTAAGAAGCACAGTCGAGTACATGCCAGGAAGCCAGCGTGACGAGTTCATCCTGGAGACCAAGCAGCACACGTCTTCCCCTCCGGAGCCAGGAAGCAATGCCAGGAGAACCAATGGCTCAAACAGCAACTTGTAGGACAACCCACAATGCCTCAACACCTTAATGCAACTAACGTGAATAACTTCTCCTTCTCCACGTCTCCATTTATACTGGCAACTTTCCTCAGGTGAAACATCTACGCCCAGCGCCATACTGATGTAATTCAGCTGGCATTAAGTTGACCATCGGTTTTCAATCCATAACAGTCATCAAATGTACCTGTTAAGGGTCTTCAGTTTGCAGTTTAGGATCCAGAAAACCAAGAAGATGTTCTCTGGACTGTATGTGGAGACCTTAGTAGGCTGGTTCTGTGGCCCAGTGGTATTTTTTTCCCCCTCCTTCTGGATATATAATTTTTCTTGATCTTCCTGTTTTCTAGGCCTGGTTTTCTGTCTTCATGACAATTTAGTAAGGTTCCACATATTGGTTTAGTACATTTATGTTCCTGCTTAAATAAACACAAATCAGTTTATTTTGTTTATAGTTCAAAACAGTGACCAAAATACTTACTTTTGTGAGAGATATCCTCTTCATCGAAGATTTGAAACATCACTAGATTCATTTGGTATTTCTTTTTGTAGATTAGATTGACCCAATAGTTTTTGCTTCCTGTATGTCCTATTCTGAATTTAGTGTCAAGTGGGTGCTAACTTTAGAATTGTCAGAGCAATGAGTCTGAATTTTCAGTTTTGATGCTATTGTCAAATTGCTATCCACTGTATTTTTGCCAATTTATATTCTGACCAGCAACATAAAAAATTATGCCCATTTCTCTCCACCTTTGCCAACCCCAATGCAAGGAGATGGGCTGACCCCAACATGAATTCTTTAACTTTTTTATGAGTACATTAAGTATCTTTGCATATTTTCAGAATATTTTCTCCCAGCTGTTCCTCTTGCTTGGCACCATCTGCTCATGTCCTTCGAGTAGCAGTTGGTTTTTCTTCATGTTTTGTTTTATTTTGAGGACAGTCTTTCACCTGTAGGGATCTTGTGGTCTGGAGTTTAAGCTCTGTTGCCTCTGATATTGATTATATAACTGTTGAAACTGAAAAGCCTCATTAAGATATGAAATTCAGAGGAAGAAAGATGGCATTGTTGGTTCTGGCTCCTAATTCAAGATACTCACTTTGCAGTTGCATCTACCAGTTATGCAAAGGTTTTTTATTAAGTCTGGTTACAAAAGTCTACATTCTTCATTAATAATCAACTGTTTTACAAGCCAATCTGAAGGTATTGCACTTTTGTATTTTTAACCGACAGATCTCAAACCAATACAACCTATTTTATGTATTATTTTTGTTTGGTTTTTTTTTTTTGTTGTTGTTTGTTTGTTTGTTTTTGGTACCAGGGATCGAACTCATGACCTCACACTTGCCAGGTAGGTGCTTATGCCACTGAGCTAAATCCCCAGCCCTTAAATACAACCTGTTTTAAAGAAGTAATAAATAAGTATGGAAATTATATTTCTGAAATTTTAATTGTTCAGCTATGAGAGTTTTTATGCATAAACCACATTCCTTTTGGCAACAAAAAAAAATCATATGAAGAGGGAAACATTTCAGAGATTAAAAATGATAGAATTGAGACTGACAGAAAAATACAGCTTCTCCAGGGCCTGGAACTGAGAACAACTTAGTGAAGACAAAAAAACAAAACAAACACACAAAAAACCTCCAAAGTTTTGGGAATCAAAAGAGAGCAAACACAAAAACTGGAAACTACAGAGAAACTAAAGACAACACAGAGAAAAGAATGAAGCAGACTAGACTGCTAACCTTTGCTTCCGAGGAGGAGCCCTGCCTCTGCAAACACAAGGTTAGCCTGGAAGGGGTGGGCAGCCCCAGAGAGAAACAAAGAACAGCAGCAATAGCCCCCAAGAAAATCCCACCATTATTGTAAGCTGCAGGTACAGTGTGGGGTTTTATTCTGAAAGAGACTCCCAGTTGGTGGGCTAGAGGTGGAGAAGAAATCCACTGCAGCATTCACCGTACTACCGCAGAGACTGGGTGGGAGACAGCCACAAAAGTCAGTCACAGAGAAAAGGCAGGCTAGTGGGAGATCCCCTGAGAAGCGTAAGCAGTGATGAGCTTGGGTTGTGAAAACATGGTAAGCCCACCCTCTGTGCTCAGAAGCCAGGTCCATGCTGCGGTTTTCTGAGAAGGCCAAGTCTGAAAGTGCTGGTGTTAAGACCAGTGGACTGCGTGGCCTCTCTACTGCCCACTTCCAGCACAGAGCTCAGAAGCCTGTTTGCTTTTTCCATCTGCCAGTCTGATGAGGTCTATGCTTCAGTCTGGAAAGCTGCCAGCTCCTTGGATATATGGACAGTGGGGTTTTTGGAGCAAGGGAGGTGAAGGAAAGGGACTACGAAATCCATGGGCCATAAAGCCAATCACAGAGAGTGGTGACTTGGGGACACATAGAAAGGCAAGAGTGCTTGTGCTCTGAGGCAGATGCCACACCACTGAGTGGTCATGCACAGTGGGAAAAGCACAGATTCAGCATTCACACAGCAAGAAGTGGGTGTGGAAATAAAATAGACTCCAGTTGTGACTTATTATCACCCACCCATATCTGAGGATTCCAGTGCCACAAGCCCTGGAAACAAGTCACTCATCCAAACATATGGAGGACTTTTTTTTTTTTAAAACTTGTTTCTCTTTTTCTTGGTTTATTTTTATTTCTTTATTCCCATCTTTGATCTTTGCTTTTATTCTTCTTTAACTTTTCATTTAAAAAATTTTTTTATTTTAAAGAGAACAAAACCATACAAAACAAAACAGAATAAAGTAAACCAGAACAGAACAAATGCAAGTGATACAGGACTTAAAAACAAGACAATAGGAAATCAGCAATGGCTACCACAATGTCTACTGTTTTCTTCAAAATAGCTGTTCAAGGGGCCAGGGATTTAGCTCAGTGGCGTAAGTGCCTGCCTGGCAAGCGCAAGGTCATGAGTTCGATCTCCAATACCAAAAAAAAAAAAAAAAAAAGCTGTCCATACCTTCACACACAATAAAATCAGACAAAACCAGTCAAAACAAAAGAATGAAAACATTACAGGACTTCAAAACGAGATAACAGGAAATGAACAATAGCTACTAAAATGTTTCTATTTTTCTTCAAAATAGCTGTCCACACTATCACACATAATAAAATCAAAGCAAAATCAATCATGACAAAAGAATGAAGGCATTATAGGACTTCAAAACAAGATGATAGGAAATCAACAATGGCTACCATGATGTATCATTTTCTTCAAAATAGCTGCCTATACCATCACACATAATAAAATCAAACAAAATGAAACAGAATAAAACCAATTCAAACAAAAGAATGAAAGCATTATAGGACTTCAAAATGAGATAACATGAAATCAACAGTGGTTAACATAATATATCCCATTATCTTCAAAATAGCTGCCCATAGTATCAGACACAGTAAAATCTAACAAAACAAGACAGAATAAAACCAAACCTAACAAAATTATGGAAACAATACAAGAATTCAGAACAAGATTATAGGAAATTAACAGTGGTTACTACTTTCCCTTTTTAGGCATTTCCTCCCCCATCACTTTCATGATATCTATTGTGCTTTTTGGATCCCACTAACTCCTTCAGTTTTTTATGCTACAGAGGTAACTTGGTGTTCACTCATATGAGTCCATTTCACTCATGAGTATGATCTCCAATTGCATCCATTTACCTGTAAGAGCTTCAAGATTATCCTACTTTATAGCTGGGTATATTTCCATTGTATGAAAATACCATATCTTTCTTATCCATTCTGTGGTTGATGGGCAAGTTACCCTTGCTTTTTTCTGGTCTCATTGTGTGGAACAATTGTTTTCCCTCCTTTGATTTTCAGTCTATGTATTTCCTTTTGCGTTAAGTGTGTTTCTTATATACAGTCTATTTATGGGTCTTGTTTCTTGATCTACTCTCCCTATATTTCTTTTTATTGCTGAATTCAGGCCATCTACATTAATGGTTACAACCAGCATTCATTGGCTCATCTTTGCCCTGCTATCCTTGTGCTGTGGGTCCTCCACTTTTCTCTTTCATTCAGTTACCTGTCCTGTTCAGTGATCCTCCTCTGCTGCTGTTCCTGGAACCATGGTCATCTTTATCACTCTCTGGAATATCCTTCAGCACTCTCTGTAGGGTTGGTTTGGTGGTCATGAATTCCTTCAGTTGTTCTTTGTCATGGAAGTATCTTATTTTTCCATCAATTTTGAAAGATAGTTTTGCAGGGTACCTCAATCTGGATTGGAAGTTGTTTTCTTTCAGGATTTGAAACACTTTGCTCCATTGCTTCTCCACCTTTTGGCTAAGATCAAGTGTGAAACACTCCACACTCCTCTTGACTTGTGTTGAAAAGTCTGTCATGATCCTGATTGGTTTTTCTTTATAGGTGATCTGTTTCTTGTCTCTAACAGCTTTTAATACTCTGTTCTTGCGCTGAATTTCTGGGATCTTGATTATTTTATGTCTGGGTGTAGATTTGTTTTGTTATGGCTAGTGGGAGTTTTATATGCCTTGCTTATTGGTATGCCAGATCCTCCTTCCATGTTTGGTAAATTTTCTGCTATTACTTCTATAAATAATCTTTTTTAATCTATGTTGATCCTTGCTTCTTCACTGATACCTATCACCCTTAAATTATTTTCCTTTGCATCGTTTTGCAGCCATTGAATTGTTACTTCCTGGTTCCTGGCTATTTTAAAAGAGATCTTTCCTTTGACAATACCTAGCTGTAATTCTGTCTTCAAGATCTGAAAGTCTATCTTCAGTCTCTTTCAAGTTGCTTTCCAGCTTTTGATCAACTTTTTAATTTCTTGGCTATCTCTTTGAATCTGTTTCATGCATTGTAATTCCTTCTTATATTGTTCATTCAAGGTTTCCATCGAAAATGATGGAAACTGTGCTCCTCTTTTTTTATTTGTGTCTTCTTTAGATATGCTTAGCAATTCTTTCATTATACTTGTGATTTCTTCTTTTACCTGAGATATTATTTCTGATCTGATTACTTTTACAGTCTCATAAAGTTATGTTTTTACTGCAGTTGCTGTCCTCTTCGAGATTTCATTTTCTTCCATGACTGTATCTCCCAGACTTGTTCTGTATGGGCTGGAGGCCTGAAATTGCCTCTTGTTCCTTCATCTTGACATTCTCCTGTTCCTCCCAATAAGCCAGTTGTGGGGTCCCAGGCATTTCTCATGTTGGTTGCCCCTCCCCGGTGCAGGGGAATAGGACAGGTTCTTTGAACCCATGTTCCCAGGGAGGTAGCGGGGTGTGGGATGGGCTTTTCCAGACTTGTGCAGATACACTGAAGCTTCCCCAATGGCCCAGGGTACACAGTGGTGGGGCTGCTCCTTCTCTCAGCCTGTGTGCCTATATCAGGACTCCCCAGGGGTGGCAGGCACACAGGGGTGTATTTGTCTGATTCTTCCAGTGGGTGCTGGCTGCCCGAAGGAAGCAAGGGTCTCCAGTGGTGGCCTGTGGGTGCACTGGGCTTTGTGTCCCTGCTTGTGCTGGCTGCCCATGGAAGCAAGTCTTTCAATGGTGGCAGTGGCATGCAGGGACAGATGACTTCATTCTTTTGTCTTTTTCTGTTGTTTTTACTTAATTCTATTAGCTTTGTTTTATTCTTTGATGAGATTCCTTAATTTTTTTCTCATTTTCATACCTTTTCTCATTTTCCTTTTCTTTTTCATGTTTTACTTTAACTTTTCCTTTTTTCTCACTCTCTCCATTTCTATTTTTATTACTATCAATCTTTATTAATTTCCAGCTATTTAGTTTACTCTATGCTATTATTGCTGAATTTTGCTGTTAATGGTGGTATAGTTGCTTTTAATAGATATTTACCAAATGTCAATATTTGGTTTTTATTTGTGACTACATCATCAGTGTGGATCTTTCCCTATTAAGGATGATACGGTTCAGCAGTTGTTATGGGCTGGGAAGAGAACCAAGAAGCCAACCCACACTCTCCAATGAGCCAGCCAGTGCACAGGCTGGAAGACAAGAAGAGTGCCCACCACCCCAGTAAACAACCATGTGATTCAGAGGAAGACAGGCTGAGATGTTAGCAACTACAGAAAAAAAAAAAAACTTAATGCTTGTATTGTTTAACTGACTTTGCAAGCCAAAAGCTGGAGAGGACAACAATATGCAATATAGAAACTATAGAAGATTTCCTTCTGTCTTTTTTTTGAAATCCAATATTGTTCTCACTGTTTGTTTTGTTTCATTTTATTTCTTTTGTTTTATTCCCTTTAAAATAAAAAAAGAATGCTATGGTTGAAGCTGTTATTGGTTCTTATGGTATGTTAACAACCAGTCATTCTTTGACTCTATTATTATTGCTGATGTCTATTGTTAATAGTGGCGTAGTTTTATTGCTTTTAACTGCATACCAATATCTGGTTTGTCTTTGTATCATCAACATTAGAGTGGTTGTTTTCTCTTGTTGAGAAATCAAGCCCTCAGAAGAAGGCTGAACCCAAGGAAGACCCTCAAATATCATGCTGAAAAGGTTAAAGAGGATAAAAACTACAAAACATAATCAAATGAAAGCCACATGACAGGGAGACAGAATTTAACTAAAGCCATCTCTCCTGTAATGGCAGGATTTCTCTACCCTAACTGATCTTTAACCCACAATGCAAAATAATAATAATAATAATAATAATAGAATAGAATAGAATCATGAGAAAGCAAGGAAACAAGATGTTTCTCAAAACTCCCAATTCCCCAAAAGCTGATCTCACCAACACAGACATAGAGGAAGATATAGGTGAAGAACTAAAAAGCAAACTGGTCAAAATATTTGAAAAGATAAAAGAAGAAATATATAAACAAATTCATAGTTGTTCAGTGAGTTCAAAGACAATTTAATTAAACAGATAAAAAAATTTTACCAATAAAATATTCAATGAGTTTAAAGAAAAAAAACAGTAAACTAAGTTAAGCACAAGACATGAATGACTACTTAAGAAAATTAGAAAACATGAAGAAAGAAAAGCAAACAGATAAAAAAAATTCGATGGAAAGTAAAGGCAGTACTTTTGACCAATGTGAGGACAGAAGGTCAGAAAAGAATGTAAGACAGATGTGTGAGATCAAAACTCAGTCATACCCTAAAAACAAGACACCACACAACCTGGACTTCACAGCTGCTAGATGACTCAGCAAAACAAAACAAACAAAAAGTGCCAACCTCAGAATTATAGAATGACTCAAAAGATAGAAAAAATTTCTTCACTGAAATCACAGCAAAAATTTTTCCCAACTCAGAGAAAGAATTCAATATTCAAGTGCAAGAGGCATCTAGAACCCAAAAAAGAATCTCTTCATGAGTAATCAGAATTCCAGAAATTCAACCAAAGGAGAGAATGCTAATTGCTGTTACAGAAAAATTGCACATAACTTACAAAGTCAAAGCCATCAAAATAATCATGGATTTCTTGGAACAAACCTTAAAGGCCAGTAAAACAGCCTGGGATAAAGTTTTTCAAGCCCTAAAAGAAAAAAATTGTCATCCCAGACTTTTATATTCTGTACAATTAGCTTTCAAAATTGACCAAGAAGTGAAGTATTTCCATGACAAAGAAATGTTAAAGAAAACATTAAAGCAGCATTGCAGAAAATACCTGAGGGAAACTTAGACTGAGACAGTGAAGGCCCTGTCACCCAAGAACCCTAAGGAAAGTATGCAGCTAACTGGTAAATTAAACAAAAGGGAAAAAGATCTATGCTGGAAAAAAACTGCAATGACAGGATTTGGTAAAAAATCTTACAATGATAGCTCTCCATGTCAACAGTTTCAATTCCCCAATCGAAAGAAAGAAGATTGCAAGATTGTTCTAAAAAATATATATATAACCATATATTTATTGCCTACAGGAGACACACCTCAACTCAAAGGGAGTACTTAGACTGAAAGTAAAAGTATGGAAAAATGGTACTCCATGCGTTCAGAGCCCCAAAACAAACAGGAGTAGCTATTTGATTTTCAGACACTGCAGATTTCAAGCCATACTGATTAGAAGAGAAAAGATGGTACTATATATAGTAAAGGGAATGATTCAACAGAAAGAGATAATAATTGTAAATACCTATGCACTGAATGTCAGCACACTCAATTTCATAAAAATTACTAGACTAAAAAGGACAGATAGGCACCAGTATTGTAGGGGTGACTTCAATGCCCCACTTACAATTTTTTGTCAACCAGACAAAAAATCAGAGTCAAACTACTCCACAGAACAAATGGATTTTTTATACATCTACAGGGCATTTCAGCCAACCATAAGACAAGATACAGTTTTCTTAGGAGCCTCTGGAACTTTTTCTAACATAGACATATTACAGGCCCCAAGGGTACTTAAATAAATGTAAAAGAATTGAAATAATCCTTTAAACACTATCAAATTATAATACAACGAAGTAAGAAATGAACAGCAAAAGAATCTGCAGAAACTATGCAAATACAAGATTAAATAATACATTATTGAATAATCAGTGAGTCACAGAAGAAAAGAAATAAATCCTTAAAATCAAATGACAATTAAAGAACAATGTGCCAAAACCTATGGGACAGGCTGGGGCTATAGCTCAGTGGCACAGCGCCTGCCTGGCAAGTGCGAAGTCATGAGTTCAATCCCCGGTACCAAAACTAAATAAAATAAAATAAAAAACAAAACCTATGGGACATAATGAAAGCAGTTATAAGAGGAAAGGTTATAGCTGTGAATATGCACATAAAAGAATAGAGCAGGGCCGGGGATTTAGCTCAGCGGCATAAGTACCTTCCTTGTAAGCACACAGTCGTGAGTTCGATCCCCAGTACCAAAAACAAAACAACCCCCCCAAAAAAACAAAACAAAACAAAAATAGAGCAATCTCAAACAAATACACTGATGAGGCAGCTCATAATCATAGAAAGACAAAAACAATCCATGTATGAAGCTAATAGAAGGAAATAAATTATAAAGATCAGAGCAAAATTTAGTGAAATTCATACTAAAATGTACAAAGAATCAGAGTTCTTTGAAGGCTGAGAAAGGACTCCGGATGGAGCAGGCTGGAGGCAGAGTGGGAGGAGAAAAAAAAGGATGAAGATGTGATATATGTGTGCAACACTTCGACCACAGTGAATGTAGTTACTAAGTTTTATTAACAAAAAATGAGAGAGAAAAGGAAACATTTTAAAGCATGTTTTCTTAAAGCATTTTCAGAGGCATCTTGATTTGGCTGATGAAGAGCTCCCTCTAGGGGAAAGAAAATATCAGCACCAGGGTTTCTTCCGTGTTTGTTTAACACATTAGCTCAGAGTTCTTTGGAAGAAATCTGAAATCCACGGACCCATGTTAGTAAAGATTATCATTGTTCGAGCTGAACGATGAGCTCCATAAATGCTTTTGCCAGTGCAAGTAGTTACAAATGGCCATTTCCCCCATACATGAAAGGCATTATGCTGGTCCCGTAGGATGGCAATCATCAGGTAGGGCTTTGTCTGTCTTATTCTCTGCTTTAACAAAGGCCTAAATCAGTACCTAGCACATAATATGGTTTCAATACTTTTGAATGAATGTTCAAGCCTTTGAACAGAAGTTCTGAGCTCAGCATTGCTTGGAACCCATGACTACGCTCTGGGACTAAGGCTGAACGGCCAGGGCTAAGGGGGTAGAAGGAGGGGATTTATTTAACTGGCTTTGGCCAGATGTATTCACTCAGTACTTATCTACAAAGCATTATCTTATATGGAAGATGCTATTATGGGGTGAGGGTCCCAGCAGTGAAAAGAAAAAGCAGGCAAGGTTCCTACACTTACAGTGTGCTGATACGGTGTTCAGATGGTAAGACTTGCTACAGAGAAAAACTGAGCAGGGGAGAGAGCTAGAGCATGCCCAGAGGGAAGGGTCTTTTTTTATTTAAGGGATCAGAGAAAGTTCTACTGAGAGGGATAGGAGAGAGAAAGAGAGAGAGAGAGAGAGAGAGAGAGAGAGAGAGAGAGAGAGAGAGAGAGAGAGAGATCGAACGCCCATCTGGGGGATGATCATTAGTGAAGTTGTTGACTCAGGAAAGTCCCAGCATGTCTGAAGAACACCAAGGAGGTTGGACACAAATAGACAGTAAAGAACCTCAGAATATAAATCATTTAGCTGAAACCTGGAACGGGTTCCTCAGCAATGAGTATCCTGAAACTTGTGTTGCAGTCATTTGTGTTGTTTTGTGTGGATTCTTTTGTTGGGTAAGGCAAGAATCACAAACTAGCTGAAGCTAAAGTGGCTCATTGTGTCCAACTGGATCCATCTGACATTGACCTTGGTTTCTCTTGTTATGTATCTATGTGTGACTGACAGAAAGCCACGCACTGGAGACGAGTTATCTATTCTGATTACTGTCGATCCTTCGGACTGGATTGGGAGAATTGCAGGCTGTAATGTTGATTGTGCACCGATGTGACTGGGATGACATAAAGACCAGTGGGACACTATGGCAATGGCTCCTTGTGTCAAGGGGAGCTGTACACACTTTGATCTTGTCTCTGGTGGTCTTTTGCGCCCCACCCCACTGCCATGGTTTTTGTGGATGAAAGAGAGAAACAAGACTCTGCCTGTGTAAGTAGCTACAGGGACTCTGCAGAGGCTGCAGTTGTCGTGCAAGCCTACCATGTCTTCTGTAAAGCTAAAGAAATGCAGGGCTAGAGTGAAGTCTGTGATCTCGCAGGCTGGAATATTAACCTAGCCAGCTGCTGCTGGGCCAGACCTGAAGCTAAGACTGAGGACGGAAATAAGTCCAAATAGATTAGAGATCACAGGATGTGTAATAGGTTAAATTTGACAATTAAAAATGAGCTTGACAGATTGAATTAAATACATCAAATGGATTTGGAGAATGTTTACAAGGGACACAAGTAAAAGTAACACAGAAAAGTTTGGGAATAAATAGGAAAAGAGATCCATCAGGCAAATTCCAATGAGAAGCAGCTATGGTAACAAAAGGAATTTAAATGCTACGATGAATGAAAATGTGTTACATCAGGAGGTGACAAACTGACACTGGCCAATCAAATCTTTGACTTGTTTTTATAAATAATGTTATATTGGGATGCAATCATTTCCCTTTGTCTACAACTGCTTTTGAATTTCAAAGGTAGGATTGAGTAGTTGTGACAGATATTGAATGGCCAACAAAGACTAAATATTCACACCTGGTTCTTTATAAAAAAATTGTCAAAGTGTGTGTGTGTGTGCACGTACACAGACACGTGTGTGTGCATATGTATGTTTGCATATATATGTGCTTGTGGTGCTGGGGGTTGAGTCCAGGGGCTCAGGCCTAACATGTAAGTGCACTACCACTGAGTTACATCCTCAACCTGTGAACCCTTGTTTTAAACCAATAAAAAGAACACTATTCTAAGAAGCTATAATAATTTAGACTTTTATATACTCATTACCATTATTTCAAAATACATAAATGAAAAGTGATATAATTATACAAAAGTGCAGAAAGTTCTATAAATACCTATTTCACATACCCATGAACCATGGAGACAGGAAAATGATAATTGGCTATTTGAAAAATCTAATGGATATATGTAGAATATTGCACTCAAACACACATAAAATACTAACATAGAGCAGTCATATACCCTGAATTTTTAGTTGTGAAAAATGGAAACACTTGGAATCTGCAGAGGAATAGCAGAGCCAGGGGTCTTGTGCATAGACAGATGGATGCATTAGGGGTGATGAATGCTCACAGCCAGGCCATAAGTATAGTCAATGAAACAAAGAGAATAGAGATCATGAGAAAATAATAGTAACAGGAAAAACTAGAACAGAAAATAATTACTTAAACTGGAGAAGCAGGCCTGAGTGAAAAGCACTGGAGTACTCATGAGTCCCAGAGCCACCTTTCATGCTATTCAAGTCATTGACATACCCCACTTTATGGCTATTTTCTTACCTGTATCTCCAGAACACCCTCTTCCCTGTATTAATCCTGTATTAGCCCTTCATGCGTGCTAGCTCATGGGAAGTTATGCTTCTTGTAATGAAGGGAAACAAGGGAAAACCCTTCCTGACTCTCATCATAACTATGACCCAGAGCCATGGCAAACATGTAGATGGAGGTGTAAAGTCTAGAAGGACTTGGTCTGGCAGAAGGTCCTGATGGCCTTTGTCCCTCAACCTGGCCTAGTTGTCACAGTTACTCTTGGGATGTCGACTTTCTCTAAAAGCCAATGGAAAGCATTAGCTCTGAGATATTGACACAAGGTTTGGATACTTGGGTTTCGTGTAGTAAGGAGCAGGAGTTTGGGAATGGATATTGCATGAAGGCTACAGATTTTGTCATAATGTCCTCTTGGTTATCCCCCACCCTGTATGAGACTTTGAAAGCAAAGAACAGTGTACTTCTTTGGGAAGCATTAAGGAGAGCTGGAGAGATGCATACTGACAGCATCTAGATTTATCTATTAGGTGCAGCCTCAAGTGCCCACAGAGGAAGAAGACTGGAACCAAGGATGAAAGATCTGGGCCAAGAGAACCACATACAGAGCCAGCCCAGGGCCTAAGAAAAAAGCACTAAAAAAAAAAAAAAAAAAAGACCTTCAGGTGATGTGGCCTTGCTCCTTCTGCTTTGTTAACAAACTGTACAAGGAAGGGATTATTTATGGACTGCACAGGAAGAGACCCTGGTGAGTGATGGGATTCAGGTGAACATGTTTTACTTAAATCCCTTACTTCCTTTTGACAGGCAGGAAATGAAAGAGTGCTACATTATCTTCCATAGAGCCTTTTTCTAAGGAAGTCTCAACTCCGTAGCAGGTATCTTAATCCCTAAACTGTGGTCAAGTTTGACCTCGTATTTTTCCCCAACACCCTTCTTATATATGCTGGGTGGTGCTCTGGGTCTTTACCCAGAGATATAATCATACCCAATTGGCAGGAGTAGTGACCAAAAGGGCTATGAAATACCAGGAGAAAGTGAATTGTTATAAAGCAAGGCTGCCCTTCATGTTTTTTTTTTATTTCCACTTTTCTTATTTTTAAAAAAGCAAAACAGAAAAAAAGAAATAATACAGATTTCAAAAAAATAGCAAGAAATCTAGTTAATATATGGCATATTGTTATCTTAGAAGTAGCTGTTCAGGTTACAAGATCTAGGCATAAAAATGATCAAACAAACAATGACGGCGCAAACTGTTCTTTTGATGAACTAACAGACAGCTAGTAGCATAGTTATTTATCTTGCACACATAAACATACATACAATTATAAGTGTATACCTACATACATATAATCTTTTCCTTTCTTCCATTTCTCCTTTCCCCTAGCCCAGTTGTTCTTTCCTTTTGAGCACTTTCTTTCCCTTTATTATTACAATATCTATTATATACTTTGGATCTTATTACCCCATCCCATGTTTTGTTTCTTCATAGACACTGGCTTACCTTTTCACTTTTCACCATGAATTGAAGCAGCACAAAGTCTTCACCAGAAGCTGAGTGGATACAAGCACCATAGCTTGGCGCCCCAAGTGATGAGCCAAAATACACTTCTTAGCTGATACAGTGGCTAGTGGCTCATTTCTGTAATCTCAGCACTCAGGAGGCTTAGACAGGAGGATTGCCATGAGTGCAAGCCCAGCTTGCACTACATAGTGAGTTCAAGGCCAGCTTGGATCTACATAGTGAGATCCTGCCTCAAACAACAACAACAAAATCAAAATCAAAATTTCCTCTACCTTATCCAGTCTTGGGTATGCTGTTGTAGCAACAGAAAACAGACTGGGACACTATTCTTCAGGAAGAAACAAAATAAGCTTAGATAGCAGGCAGAGACTTCAGTTCAATGAAATTAGAAAATACGAAGGGAAATAAGTGTAGCCTATGTTAAACAATATTTACATAAGTCAGAAAGCGAATTGAATGAAATTAAAATGCATTGGCATCACCATGGCAAGCGAGCCAGCAGCAGGTGAGCCAGGAAGAGAACAAGTCAGCCTTTCCCTTGAGCCTACTAGCCTGTGGGTTGAGAATTCCCTGCCTCTGGTTAGCAACTGGATGGTGTTGAGTTAATAGCAACTAAGGCACATAAAGCAACTAAATGCTTGTATTGTTGGGTTGATTATGCTGACCTGGGGCCAGAGGTCTGAGTATCTTTTAAGAGGATGATAGTATACAATATAGCAAATATGGGGGATTCCCTTCTATCTTCTTTTTGAAGGTGAATATTGTTTTCACTGTTTTGCTTTGTTCTGATTAATTGTTTTGCTCTATTCAATATTCTGTTTTGATAGGGTTTGGTTTTGCTATACCTGATTGAATGGACAGCTAGTGTGAAGATAACAAGATACACCATGGTACTTATTACTATTATTCTGGTATCCTGCTCTGAAGTTCTGTACCAACTTCACTGCATTGTCTTGGTTGGCTTTATTCTGTCTTGTTTTGTTGTATTTTACTACCTTAAAAATAAAAATAAATAAAACAGAAGTATGAAGATAATTGAGATAAGAACAGAAAATAGTAAAAAAAAATATTAAAAATCAAGGCAGGATTGGGGATGTAGCTTACCTGGCATATGCAGGACCCACCCTGAGTTCAATCCCCAACACTGAAAAACAAATTAAGGCCAATAAATAAATAAATAAATAAATATAGTCTAGGTTCCAAATTTCTGAGAAATGTGTGTTGTTGCAGTGCTTACCTTGATGTGGGGTGGGGGTGGAAACCCACCTCCCTGCCAAGATGGACAACCCACTCATAGTTGGACATCCCTGCTCGTGAATGCACATTGAGGAATCCAGGTTCTGTGAGTTTCCAGACCTCCCCACAGACAACAGGACAGACCTTCTGCCTGTGGTGCTTAGCTCATGGAGCACAACCTGTGAGGAGGGGTTACAGTCAAGGACTCGGGCAGCCTGGCTACCACACTCCTGTCACATCCCATTCCTATGCTGGGCAGCTTCTTCTGGAGCCCTCTCTCCTGGGGGCCTTAGGCTGAGGCCTTCTCCATGTGCCTCTGACAAAACCTCCTGCATTGGGCTGGGGATTTAGCTCGGTGGCATAAGTGCCTGCCTTGCAAGCACGTGGTTGTGAGTTTGATCCCTGGTACCAAAAAAACAAAAACCCTCCTTAATTGGGTTGATTGTGTGGGGGTCTTTTTTTTTTATTTTATGAAAAAATTAAACCAAATCTCATAATCAAATAATAAGTGAAAAAAACAAATAATAAGCAAATAACAATAGTTATTACATTGTATATCAGTATCTTCAAAGTAGTCAGAGTATAAGACATAAACCAAAAAGATTCTTATGAAAAAGAAACACGCAGATAATACTACTGATCTTTCTTTTCAACAAAAACAAACATAGTATAAATGAAGCCAATCAGTATATATAGAGAAATATTTTTTAAAATGGAATTTATAATTTCAGGAAGTATTTGAACAATCTGTTTCCTATTTTTCACTCTTCTTTTTTGTTCTTTATTTGTGTTTCTCATAATAAAACAAACCATGTGATATTTGAGCTTATATGTCTGACTTATTTCACTAAACATTATGCTCTCAAGTTGCATCCATTTATCTACAAATGTCTCAAGCTTATCTTCTTTACAGCAGCATAGTACTCCATTGTGTATATATACCACATTTACTTTATCCATTCATGTGTTGTTAGACATGTCTATGATCTAGCAACTATAAATTATGGTGTTAATAAACATGGGTATGCCTGTATCCCCTGTAATATGATGTTAACTCTTTTGAGAAGATACATAGAAGTAGGATAGTCAAATTGAATAGAATTTCTATGTTTAGTTCTTTGAGGAATCTCCACACTGATTTCCATAGTGATTATACTATTTTACATTCCTACCAACAATGTAATAGTGTTTCTCCTTCCATGTGGTGGTCTTAAAGACATTTTTTTATTCACTCTGATTTGGTACTCAATATGTTTACACTCCTAGTCCTTCACTCTCTCTTTTTCCATCCACTGAGTTCAAAAACTTCACTTATGAATGTGAATCCTCCCTTATCATGACGTTCCTTTCTGTGGCTGTATAGCCCCCTCACTGGGCATCCTACCCGGCCTTGCACAAACAAACAGATTCCATTTTTGCTCTGTAAGTTATTGAATTTGGCTTATCACCATTTGTTCCCCTCTTTTCCTTCAAAAAGCTGCTGTTCCATCATTTCAGTTTTCAAACAAATGTGCTAGCAACTCTTAGGTCATCCTAGGTCATGCTGCAGATTTGCCTCATCTCTCTGTTTGTTTGTCTGTATGTCTCTCCCTCATGCTTGTCCACATCTATACACATAGTTGAGAATATCATGGGGGTTCCTACTCTATTCTGTTGTTATAATGGTCCCTGTATTAAGATGGGACAAAGGAGAAGTGGAGGGTAAGGAGGTTAATGGAGAACAGATATGATCACAATATTACAGTGGAGTTAGCCAGTAATAGTCCAGGCTCTTGTGAACAATGAGGAAAGAATTGCCAATTGTACTAGGTAGTTAAGTACAACTAACTATACTTAGTAGGAAATACTAAGCATCCAAATTTATTGAGATCATGGGAAGTTTGCTCAGGCCAACTTCATGGCATCTAAATATAGGGCACAGATAGAAAAAGATGCCAGGGTGACAGAAAAGCACTAAAACAAGGAAAAACAAAACAAAAAAAATGGTTCCTGTCCTAATATATTCATGTAGCAATAACAAAATACTTCAAACTGTGTA
This sequence comes from Hydrochoerus hydrochaeris, assembly GCA_004027455.1. Classification (NCBI taxonomy): domain Eukaryota; kingdom Metazoa; phylum Chordata; class Mammalia; order Rodentia; family Hydrochaeridae; genus Hydrochoerus; species Hydrochoerus hydrochaeris. The sequence continues at coordinate 14,651 of PVLA01012325.1, read as the reverse complement.
TCTGAAAAACAGAAAGTGTTTTCTCATCTTTCTAGAGGCTGGGAAATTCAAGATTGAAGCACTAACAGATTTGGTAAAGGCTGTTCTCTGCTTTGCAGATGATACCTTGTTGCTGTATCACTGGAAGGGATGATTGGAGAGTCCTCAGGTAGCAGAAAGGCCAATGGTTCCCCCACACCTCCTTTTTAAGGAAACTAATTGTATTCTTGAAGGCTACACCTTCCTGACCTAATCCCCTGAAGACTCCCTAGCGCAGTTAGAAACAATGGAGATGAGGAAGACACTCCCTTCCCTCCATTTAATTCTAAATAGCAACCTACAGTTATTCCTGCTTCCAGTGTCCTAAGAGGGGTAGAAAGCAAAATGACAAAAGCTCTGGAGATTGCTGATGCTCTAGGTGAGCCAAGAATGTTGGCTCTCCTAGGCTGACCTTTGGAGACCTTTTGACCTTTGACTTTTACCCTACTTCCACCTCAATATAGGTACATAAATATGTACTACATGTCATAAATATAATTAAGATCACAGCGAAATCTGGGACAAACATGTATGTTGAGAGCTTCTAAGATGACTCAGCATGCTGCCAATCATTCCTGTCAATCACACCTAGAGATTCAGTGGGAGGCACTGAAGTGGATGTGTTTGGCCTTTAAATTGTAAAAGCCTGATTTACCCTCCCCCTCTTTGTTGTTGCTGTTGCTACTTTTTTAAAAAAAATTTTTAAATTTTATTTTACAGAGAATAAAACAAAAGAGGACAGAACAAAGCAGATCAAAACAGAACAATGCAAGCAACACAGCACTTCACAACAAGACAATTGGATATCAACAGTAGCTACCATAATGTCTCTTTCTTTGAAATAGTTGAGCGTAGCTTCACACACAATAATATCAAACATAACAAAGTAGAATAAAAGCATTCAAGAGAATGAAAGTATTACAAGGCCTTCTGAATCAAATAGCTGTTGCTACTTTTGGGTGCTTTCACTGATATGGAGTAATTTTCCCTTCACCCTGACCCCTTTCTTGTTCCATGTTATACATTTTTGGGGGCACAGACTTGCTCTAAATACAAACTGCCATTATCTCCAATCAATAGAGCTACTCGCTACCTACTACTGGGTGTACACTTGGCATTTCTTTCCTTGTTGTACACAAGAACCTGGACTATTATCATCCCATTCCCCCGTTAAAATTCCTATGCCTTGGAGATTAAATGTCAACATATAACTTTGGAGGGGCGTGAGCACTCAGAACACAACAGCTCTATTCGCTGCTATTGCCACAGAGCAACCTGGATGATTTCACTGCTGTGCTGCCTCCTTCTGCTTTCCTTTCCCACAATAGTGTCCACATTATCACACTGGTAGAAACTAATCCTCCTCCTCAACTCTCAAACTTTCCATCTTTTCTCCCTCATCCATCCCTCTACAACACTTCTTTTTCCTTTTACTTCTCTCCCTTCTCTTAAATTATTGTCTAACTTAAGACTCTTTTGGTTTCTTTCATGGCTTGTATCTAGATATTCCCCCAAAGTCTCATGCACTCATATGTAGGAATTTTTTTTAAGTTTTAAAGTGAATTTTAAAAACAGCAAAACAATAAAAATGATACAGAATTTCAAAACAAAATGATAGGAAATTAACAATGATTATTATACTGCATATTGTTTTTAAACTAGTTGCTCAGATTACCAGATATAGTCATACAAACTTGATCAAGCAATATGAGAACCAACTGTTCCTTTCAAGGAATTAATAAAATGAGTAGTACAATTATCTTAGCTAATATATATATATATATATATATATATATTTTTTTTTTTTTTCCCTTCCTTTTCTCTTCCATCCCAGTTGTTCTTTCCTTTTGAGCAATTTCTTTCCCTTTCACAATATCTATCGTGCCTTTTGGATCTTATTTACTCTTTCAGTTTCTTACACTAGGGAGACATATGATGTTTACACATGTGAGTCTGATTTATTTCACCTATGAGTATGGACTCCATTTACCTAAAAAAGCCTCGAGTTTATCTTTCTTTATAGCTGAGTAGTACCCCACTGAATAAAAATATCACATCTTCTTCATCCATTCTTCAGCTGATGGACATTTGGGTTGTTTCCAAGGTTTAGCTATTACAAACTGTGTTGTTATAAACATGGGTGCACATATATTGCTGTGGTATGATGTTTTCAATTCTTCTGGGAAAATATACTGAAGGGGAATAGCTTGGTCTAACGGACCTCTAATCCTAGCTTTTGAGGAATCTCCACACTGGTTTCCACAGTGGTTGCGCCAGTCTACACTCCCATCAACAGCAGAGAAGGGTTTCTTTCTCCCCACAACCTGGCCAGCATTTGTTATTGGATGATTTTTTGATGATAACCATTCTTTCTGGGGTGCTCAGTGTTGTTTTAATTTGCATTGCTCAAAAGGCCAATGATGTTGAACATTTTTATATCTTTATTTGCCATTTGGATTTCTTCATCTGAAAAGCATATATTCATCTCAGATGCCCATTTTTGGATTGGGTCTTTAAATTTGGAGAGGCTGAGTTTTAAAAAATTCTTTATATGTTCTAGATAGAAGTCCCTTGTCTGAGGAAAAATTGACTAAAATTATTTCCCACTCTATGGGTTGTCTTTTCACTCTGTTAGTGATTTCTTTTGAGGTGCAAAAACTTAATAAAATGAGATCTCAGTTATTGAATCTTTGACGTAATTCCCGTGCAGTTTGGTTTTTGTTCTCTGTCTACTCCTATGTCTTCAAGATTTCAACCTACTTTTTCTTCTAGTAGACTTAGTGTTTCTCTTTTCATATTTAGATCTTTGATCCATTTTGACTTTAGTTTAGTGCATGGTGGTAGCTGTTGGTCTAGGTTTAGTTTTCAGCATATGGAAAGCCAGTTTTTCCAGCACCACTTAATAAAGAGTCAACATATTTGGCTCCTTTGTCAAAGATAAGGTGGCTGAGTGTGTTTGTATTTGTGTCTATATCTTCTATTCTGTTTCATTGATGCTCTGATCTGGTTTTTTGTTTTATTTTGTTTTTTATTTTTGCTGGTACCTGCTGATTTTATCACAATATCTTTGTAGTATAATTTCATGTTAGGGGTTGTAATGTCTCTTGCCTTGCCTTTGTTACTTAGGATTACCTCTGCTATTCTAGGTTTCTTTTGCTTACAGATGAGTTTTAGGAATATTTTCTCTAGATAGTGAGGTATGCTGTCTTAGTACTTTTTACTTGTTGCTAAGACAAAATACCTGATGCCCAAAGTTGGGAAAGCAAGGTTTATTTCTTACAGCTTTTGGAGGTTTCAGCCCATACTCAGTTGGCTCCAAGGCAGGGTGGCATGGCGGGGCCATAGTTCATGGCGGCTACAAACAGCAAGGCAGAAACCAGCAAGAGAGAGACACGCCTTCTTCCAACCATTACACTGTATGCTGGCTCCACCCCTAGGAGCACAGACACCATAATTCCAAGCTCTAGACAATGAACCAATCACAAATGCACAATGCAAATGCATGAGGTTTGGGGGCCACCGACATAAACCATGACATATGCTAACAGTGTTTTGATTGGGGTTGCATTAAATCTGTATAACAATTTTGGGAGTAAGGCCATTTTCACTATGTTGGTTTTTCCTATCCAGGAGTAAGGATTGTCTTTCTATTTTCTGAGATTCTCTTCAATTTCTTTTTTCAGAGTACTTTAATTTTCAATGTATAGATCTTTTACTGCCGGAGTCCAGCTGCGGCAGGGCTCAGGGGTCCCAAAGGTGGTCAGGGAGTCGGCGAGTGAGAGACAGAAGACACTGCACACCCGTCTGTGAGTGAATCTGAATCTATTTTATTTTTAGAAGCTGGAGTATATATTTGCTAACTTTTTTCACCTTTGTAACACTTTAATCTTGTTATTTAATTAGCTTGGAAAATGTAAGCTGACGCACCTGGATGCCCACAGGAGGGAGAGATGGAGCGGCAGCTGTGAAGCTATCATGCCGCTCCCTACATTTTTTCCCTTATCACTTATGGGAGTATGGCAGGCCCTGTGAGGATAGCGCCTGTCTTGGGTCAAGGACTCTTCATATGAATCCAACCAGGCCTTACCCATCATGGGCCTGCAGGACAGCAATTGGTCC
>PVLA01012325.1:0-10414 GCA_004027455.1 Hydrochoerus hydrochaeris | reverse complement strand
AGTGGCGTAACATATGTGTCCTAGTTGCCCATCTCTGGCTGCCTGTAGGACAGCGCCTGTCTTGGGTCAAGGACTCTTCATATGAATCCAACCAGGCCTTACCCGTCATGGGCCTACAGGACAGCAATTGGTCCTGTGCCTGTCTTAGGCGGCCAGTGGCATAACATATGTGTCCTAGTTGCCCATCTCTGGCTGCCTGTCCAGTGTCTCAGGGTAGTTGTCTCACAGGAATTTTGTAAATCCTCCCCCATGAGCTCTTTCATTTAAAGCTTTTGTATAAACTCTCTCATACTACTCACAGAAGGTAAAATTTCACAATTAGTTTTCACAAAGTTATCTAGAGGGTTTCTAGTAAATCCTCATATTGAGTATTACATGAAAAAATATATATGTGAATTACACAAATTACAATTATCAGTACAAAACATTCCAAGATCCCCGCACCCAATTCCCACATGCGGTGTCCTCTTCCTGGAGAAGCAATTCCTTGAAGCGCTCTCCTCCACGCATGGACCTTGTCACAGGCGTGAATGGACTAGGACGCGGCATGGACGGAAAAGGGCACCGCATTTTACTTCCTTTGTTAGATTGATTCCTGTTTCATTTTTAAAATGTTATTGTAAAGGATGTGATTTCCTTAATTTCTCTCGCATTGAGTTGGTCATTTTTGTAGAGGAATGCTATTCATTTTTGAGTGTGGACTTTTTATTCAGCTAGGCTACTGAATTTGGTTATTAAATCTAGAAGTGTTTTGGTGGAGTTTTGGGGGTCTTTTATGTAGAGTGTCATGTCATCTGTAAATAATGATAATTTCACTTCTTCCTTTCCTATCTTTATTCCTTTTATTTCTCTTGCTTGTCTAATTGCTCTGGCTAATGTTTCCAGAACTGTATTGAATAGGAGTGGTGATAGTAGACATCCTTGTTTTGTTCATGATTTTAGAGTGAAAGCTTTCCATTCTTATTCATTTAGTACTATGTTGGCTGTTGATTTGTCATAAATGGCTTTTTTTAGATTGAGGTAAAAACCATCTATTCTGATTTTCCATGGTTTTTATCATGAGTGAGTGTTGAACTTTATCAAAAGCTTTTTCTGCATCTGTTGAGATAATCATGTGATTTTTGTCTTTGGCTCTGTTGTTATGGTGTATTACTTTTATTGATTTGCATATGTGGAACCATCCCTATATTCCTGGGATGAATCTTGAGGATTTGCAGCATTCTGTTTGCTAGTATTTTACTGAGAATTTTTGCATTTATGTTCATGAGGGAGATTGGCCTGTAGTTCTTTTTTGGTTGGGTCTTTCTCTGGTTTTGGTATTATGGTGATACTTTCCTCCAGGATTGAGTTAGGGAGAATTGATTCCCTTTTAATTTCACTGCAGAGTTTGAGGAGTATTGGCATTAAATCTCTAAATTTCTTGGAGAATTCAGTTGTGAATCCATCAGGACCTGGGCTTTTCTTCTTTTGGTAAGTTTTAAATTACATTTTCAATTTTTTTAACTGATATTGGGCTATTATATCTTCTTGATCCAGCTTTGGCAATTCATATGTTTTGGGAATCTGTCCATTTCTTCTGTGTTTTTCATCCTATGTGAGTAAAGATTTTCAAAGTAGGTATAGATGATCTCCTAAATTTCCACAGAATCTGTAGTGATTTTATCCTTTTCATTCCTTAAAGTATGAATTCGTGTTTTTTCTTTTCTTTTTTTATAAGGTTGGTTAGTGGTTTATCAACTTCATTTATTCTTTCAAAGAACCAACTCTTTAATACATTAATTCTTTATATTGATTTCTTAGTCTCAATTGCATTAATTTATACTCTGATCTTTATAATTTCCTCCTTTCTTTTGGCTTTGGGCTTGACTTTTTCTTCTTTTTCTAGAAATTTGATGTCCAGCATTAAGTTGTTCATTTGTGTTCAATCCATTTTCCTATGTGAGAATTCACCATTATAAATTTTCCTCCTAAGACTTCTTTCATTATATTTCACAAGTTCCAGTAAGTTGTATTTGCATTTTTGATTGTAGATATTGTTTAATTTCTTCTTTAATTTCACCTATGACCCATTGGTTGTTCAGGAGTGTGTTATTTAATTTCCATGTGTTTATGGAGTTTTGTGGTTTCTTTTGTCATTAATTTCCAATTTCATTGCACTATGGTCAGATAATATGTATGGGATAATTTCAATTTCTTTGCATTTACTTAAGCATGTTTGATGGGCTAATGTGTAGTCTATTTTAGAGACTATTCTAAGTGCAACTTAAAAGAATGTGTATTATGATGTTGATGGTGGAACACTCTGTAAATATCTATCAAGTTCGTTTATTCACAAGATTGATTCAGTTCTGTTATTTCTTTGCTGATTTTTTGTCTAGTTGATCTATCTCTTTGTGACAATGAGGTGTTATGCTCCCCCTATTGCAATTGTGCTATTGCTTAGTTTGTCATGTTTATTAATATTTGTCTTATGTAGATGAGTACACCTATATTTGGTGCATACATATTTATGATTCCTATCTTTTACTCATGAAGTTTCTCATTGAAAAGTATGTAGTGACCTTTTTTATCTTTCAATCATTCTTGGTTTGAAATTCACATTGTCTGCAAGCAGAATAGCTACCCCTGCTTTTTTCTGGGTTCCTGTCACATGGAGTATTGTTTCCCATCTTTTGACTTTCAATCTATGAATTTCCTTTTGAATTAAATGTGTTCCTTGTATACAGCACAGTGTTGGATTTTGGTACTTGATCCACTCTGCCAGTCAGTTTCTTTTTATTGGCGAACTGAGGCCATTTACATTAATGGTTATAACTGATATATGTTGGCTTATCTTTGTCATGTTGTCTTCCTGGTGTGGTTCCTGCTTTTCTCCTCTATTTAATTTTGTGCCAAGCTTGGTAGTTTATTTCTGTTGTTGTTCTTGGAATTGTGGTCATTTTTATCTCTGTCTAGAATAGCTCTCAGTACTCTGTTGGTTTGGTGGCTATGAATTTCTTGGTTTTTTTTTCATAGAAGTATCTTATTTCTCCATTAATTTTGAAAGATAGTTTTGCAAGGCACAACAATCTGGGTTGTAATTTTTTTTTCTTTTCTGAATTTGAAATACTTCATTCCAAGTTCTTTACTGGATGGTTTGGGTTGAGAAGTCTGTCATGATTCTGACGAACTTTCCTTTATAGGTGATCTGTTTCTTCTAACAGTTTTTAATATTCTGCTCTTGTGCTGAATTTCTGAAGACTTGATTATTATTATATCTGGCATATATTTATTTTGGTCATGGCTAATTGGAGTTTTATATGCCTCAATTATCTGTATGTCAGATTTTACTCTCATGCTTTGGAAATATTCTATTACTTCTGCAAAAAAATTTTGTGTCATTTGTGTTGACTCCTTTTTTGTTGGTGCCTATCAGACATACTGTTTTCCTTTGCATGGTCTCATAGCTGTTGAATTGTTATTTCCTGATTCCTTGTTATTTTTAAGAGATCTTTCCTTTCATGATTGCTAGCTACAATCCCATCTTTAAGATCTGATGATCTATTTTCTGTTTTGTTCAAATGGTTTTTCCAACTTTTAATGACATTTTAAATTTCCTTAAGATGTCTTTCTGTTTGTTTCATGCATTCTGATTCTTTCCCATATTGATCATTCAAGGTTTCCATCATTTTCCTATACTCCTCTGTTTTTTTCATCTAGATATGCTCAGCAATTCTTACATTGTGGTTGTCATTTCTTTTTTTACCTGAGAGATTATTTTTGATCTGATTTCCTTTACAGCCTCATGGAGTTCTTTCTTTAATTCAGTTGCTATCATTTTCTGAAATTTCAGGTTTTTGACTTCCAGTTTCTTCTATGTCAATCTGTCCAGGACTTGTTCTGTGTGGGCTGAAGGTTTGAAATCACATTTTGCTCCTTCCTCTTGACATTTTCTATTGTTAAAAAGTTTTATTTTAGCTGGGCGTGGTGGCACATGCCTGTAATCCTAGCGCTCTGGAGGCTGAGATAGGAGGATTGTTGCGAGTTCGAGACCAGCTTGGGCTACAAAGTGAGCCTAGGGCCAGCCTGAACCACATAGCAAGATCCTGCCTCAAAAAGACAAAAAAAAAATTTTTTTTTAAATTTTGTTTTCTGTGATGATCTTTGTGAGTTTTGGTTGTAGGTAGCCATATCAGTGGTATCAAGACCTCTCTGGGAAAAGTCAGTTCTTCAGGGATATCTTCTGTGTGTAGATTCTTGGTTTATGTAGATCCCAAGATCCTACCTTCCCAATTAATTGAGGATGGAATGTTGATTTTTGTTTGGTTCAGTTCTGAGTCTTTTGGCTTACCCCAGAGCTTCCCAATATTGTTACACAAAGGAGAAACCTGATTACAATGGATATAACATCCTAGCTACGGTAGTACAATGTTAGCATCAAACACAACTTAGAAATGACAAACCGTGATAACTGTTGAATTGTACTTTAGGTCACAGGAACAAAGTCTGTAGTCATATAACAGAGCCAATCATAAATTAGGGTTTTGTATGAAAAGTGGTTCCCCTTGTTAGAGTGGATTTACACTGGGTTCACCTGGATGAGCCAGTTGGCAAGTCCTGTGCATTTCCCAAACTGGTCACCCATCTCACTGTGTAGGGGAACGGGCCAGGCACCTGGGTTTCTCTTGGCCAAGGTTCCCAGGATGGCAGAGAGACAATGGGCAAGATTTCTCTCCTCCTGCACTGCTTACCAAGGTTCCATGGTGGAAGAGAGGTGATAGGTGGGTATGTAGGGCTTTTTAAATGTGACTGGATCTAGGGTGTGTGAATATGGATTAAGGGTGATAACTAAATTAGGCCACTGATTGGTTTAGCATAATTCTGGGTGTGGATAATGGGAAGGCTCACCTTGAGTGTGAGTGGTGGCATACAATAGGCTTGTAGCCTGGATGGAATGAGAGAGAAAAGGAGGCTCAGTGCTGCAACTGTTGCCTCTTGCCTGCCTTCCCATGGACTGTTTCTTTTTGCTTTTCTTTTTTTTTTAAATATGGAATGCTTCTCGATATTTGCATATCATCCCTGCACAGGGGCCATGCTAATCTTCTCTGTATCATTCCAATTTTAGTACATGTGCTGCTGAAGTGAGCCCCTATACCATGCCTCACTGCCTTGGAGCCGGCTGACTGTGGACTGAAATCTCTACAAAGTGTGAGCTAAAGCTAACTTTTCCTCCTTTAACTTGTGAGTGTCAGGTATTTTGTCCCAACAACAAGAAATTGATGAAGACAGTTGTGAATGACAGAAAATGCACTTGGAAGCTTCAATAATTTACTTAAAAGTATGAACATGCAAGAAGTGTGTTTATTTATGTGGCTAATAAAATAAATCATTATAAAACTGGTAGAGGAAAGCAACAGAAATCTATTCTCTTAGGGTTCTGGAGACCTGAGTATGAAATTAAGATATCAGCAGGCCTCCCTCCCTCCAAGCTCTAGAGGAGGACCTTTTCTTGCTTCCAGTGGCCACCAGCATTCTTTAGTTTGAGGTCCCAGCATTACTACTATACCTCCACCTTTGCATCACTGTATCTTCTATGTGTCTCACGACTCCCTTCACCTCTGCACTATAAGAAAATGTGTGACTACATTTAGGTCCCATCCAGAAAACCCAGATAAAATCCTCATCACAGGATTGTTAAATAAGTCATATCTTTTTCCACATAACATTTGGATTCCAGGGAATAACTGTGGTACCTTTTGAAAGACCATTCCTGGCTTAGACGCAGTTACATTCAGGCCCCCAGACAGTGTTGCCAACTCCTCTTCACTTCCTATCACATCTGTCCAATCTTCAGTCACGGCAAGTCCATTGCACACAGAGCAAAGAATCCCTTGGCATAGCAGCATGTGTATAAGAAAATCAACTAACCTGTGGACTTGTCCAACCTACTGGAACTTCTGGTACAGCTGCTTCATAGATGAGGGCCTGGCCTAGGTCCTGTAGGCTCCTGTTCCTGGAGGCAGACTGATGAGGCTTATTTCTGAAAGATACTTCAGCACTCAGGCTGAAGGGAATGCTAAAAGCGGGAGGGGCCTGTTCAACTTTTTCCCCCAGGTTGTGTAGAACTTGGACTTTATTTTTCTGCAGCTCATACTTAAGCATCTCCATTCAGAGTTGGACACTGGGGAGTCTGGCTGCAGCAGGGCCAGCTGGGAAGCTGGGATTCCACAGACCTGTGCTGCAAGCCACTGAGGGCCAGTGTAGTGCTCAGCAGGCAGCCCAGAGGACAAGGCACCTCAGCTGAGCAACAGCAGGACAGCACTGTGTCTCCTGGGGACAGAGGGAGAGGCAGTCAGCAAGAGCCCCTGGGGAAGGCAGAGCAGGAGCTGAGGGGCAGCAGCTGTGTTCACTGGCTGCCTCCCCTGAAGCTGAACAAATAGCTTCCCCCTCTCTGCTGGACACTTTCTGGGAGAACCAGACATGGAATGGGGAGGAGGTGAAGAAACAAGTAGGGAGGGCTGGGCTGGGCAGGTGAAGGGCTTCTCTGCCACTAGAAGTCATGAGTCTGGGCACACAGCCTCTACATCCTCCCATTCTAGGAAGCAGCTGTCCCCCCCTCCCAAGTCCCATCTCGTACCCTCCCCACGCCGCCACCCTCTGCATGGCCTGCCCCAGCGGGGTGATGAGCTGCTGCTTTGCCGGGTCTTGCTCTGCATCTGTGGCGTGAGCACCACTCAGCTGGTTTCTCACAGTCTTTGCTTCATCATCCTGAGCAGAGATTCCTCACTCTCACCCTGATCCCTCAGGTGCCGTCCCTGAATCTCCTTCCCAGAAATCTGAGGCCTGTGACTTGCTGCAGAGTCTTTTGATGGCAGGCTTTGCACGAGGGGTGAGAGGACCAGTCAGGAAGACGACAGGAATCAGAGGTCTCTATAGTCCAGACAGCTGGGGGAGGCTTTGCCCAACCCCAAGCCTAATCTATGTGTGAGGATGGTGGTGGCCAGGGCAGTTATGGCACTTTTTCAGGTCCAAAGTCCAATCTGATGCATGACATCAATAGGATCCAATCTGATGCTCAACATCACAGGTTGCAAAAGTTCAGCCCTCGTCTCATTGCCTTTGACTGATCTTTCTTATCTGAAGATCTCTTAATTGGTCTCTTGCAGACCAATGGTCACAATCCCATTGCCATCACAGTGAGAGTTGTACCTGTTTGTGGTTTTTGTTGTTGTTATTGTTGTTTTGTTTTTTTGAGTCAGGGTCTTACTATGTAGTTCAGGCTGTCCTTGATCTCACTTTGTAGCCCAGGCTGGTCTCAAACTCTCAATGATCTTCCTGCCTTGACCTCCGGAGTTCTGGGATTACAAGCATGTACCACCACACCTGGATTGTGCCAGTTCTTGAATTCCTAGTTTTTGTAAGGTGCCTGGCTGTGTCTGGAATTCTCCATGATAAGTCCTTGGGAAGAGGCATATTTAAAACCTGGGCTTTGAAGAGTTAAGATGAGCACTTGGCAAGTACAAGTGAGTCATTCTGCTCTATAAATGATCCAAATACGAATTTGAAATGAACTTAAAATCTAAGGTGGGGGTGGTACACAACCTGTGGGAGCATCTGCTAGCTAAGGTTTGGAGACCGATGGAGGTGGAGCAAAAGGGGCTTCCACTTGGCAAAGCCACTCTTCTAGGTAGTTGGCACCTGCCGTCAGAGTCACACAGCAGATGTCAGGAAGACAGGCAGGAGCCACAACTCCTCAACATCCACCCAGAAGATGCACTTGTGATCCATTTCAAGACCTGTGCCTGTGTGTGGGTAGAGGTTTTCAGTAGTCAGTTGTGGGAACTGGCCCTGAGTGAGGCCAAAGATACACATAAAGAAACTTTTTATTATCATATTGAAGTTAACTGACCATTCTCAGCCCAATTCTCCCAGGCACTTGAGAGTTGTTTTTGGATTTAGGACAATCTAACTGGGTACAAGATAATACAGAGAGATTATTTCTGTTCTGGTTAGTTCAACATCTCCACATTCCTGCATCCCTGTAGCTGGTGACACTGAGAGCAACTGAGGCTAATTCTTTCGGGAAAGGCAAGTGGATACAGTCTAACCTGGTGTGTCCATACTCAGCTTTAGATTCAGAGTTTTAAAAGTCTATAGTGTCCAGTTAAAACCCTGGATACCAGATAGATGATTGATAGATAGATAGATAGATAGATAGATAGATAGATAGATAGATAGCCAGATAGATGAGAGGGAGGGAGAGAGACTGAAAGGTAGAGAAAAGAAAGAAAACTGACGGGGGACTGCAGGACCCAATAAACAATACCCAAGAACAGTACCCTGAACGTCTATGGCTGTTTATGTACTAGACTTAGAGCTGAAGAGACCAACTACCTGGAAACATCAAAGGCAGGGACAAAAAAAAATCCTTCCTCCCCACAAAACAACCCAAAATCTCACTAACCAAAAACACCAGGGAAAGGGCAGGCTGAGGATAAAGCAGGTAGACAATGTCCATTCTATTCCAGTCAAATACCACAGGAAAACCTGTGTCCAGCCCCAACCCATGCCAGCCAAGGCAGAGTGGGGAATCTCAACCTCTTCCCTTCCCAGGTGCCATTGAGATTCCCCAACCCTCCTACTGGGATAATTTCAAAGAAGATTCAGTAGGCAGCTGTGGATGGAGTTTAAAGGCAGACAGAGTTCATAAATACGCTATGTTGAGTATTCCAACCCTTGAGCATGGTATTTCTCTCCACTTATTTAGAGCTCTGATATTTTTTTCTACAAGTGTTTTCTAGTTTTTACCATGTAAATTTTATACATGTATTTCATTGTATGAAAGCTATAGTAAATTGTATATTTTTAAATTTGGGAACCATGTATTCACAGCTAGGATGTAGAAATGCAATTGATTTTGGGGGGAAGTTATTCACATCCTGTACTCCTGAGGAGCTAACTTTATAGGAAAATTGTTTGCTTTGGTAGATTGTTTAGAATTTTATAAATGTACGGTCATATCATTTTACCTGTATGTCCTTTAATTCTCTTTCTTACCTTATTGCATTGGCCATAACAACTAGCAGTCTATGAAATGAGACTAAAGAGTTAACATCCTACCCCTGTTCCCAATTTAGTAGGGAAATTATTTGGCCATTCACTGTTAAGTATGTTCACTGAAGGTCTTTGTACATGTTATTTTCCCAGTTGAAGTAGTTTTTCTCTATCCCTAATTTTCTGAGAGGTATTTTTATGTGAAAGGATATTAGGTTTTTGTCAAATGCTTTTCCTGCATCAATTGCTATACTCATTATTTTTTTTAGCTTGTTAATAAAATGAATTACATCAATTGATTTTTAAAGGTTGAACCAGTCTAGAATAAAACCTACTGGATCATGTTATAGAATTCTTTTAAATTAATATTGAATTATATTTAATGTTTTGTTAAAGATTTGCATTTACAGACATAAGGAATATTGGTACATAGGTTTTTGTATCTTTTTGGCTTTGGTATCACAATAAACCTGGTGTAAGTGAATTAGGAAATATTAAAAATTTGGAAGTGATTTTGTTCATTGGTTTTAATTCTTCTAAAATTTAGTAGCAGTCAGGATGGTGGCACACTACTGTAATCCCAGCTACTTGGAAGGCTGAAACAAATGGATTGTGAGTTCAAGCCCAACAGGACAAAATGATAAGATCTTATCCAAAAAGAAAAAAAATCTTTTTTATAAAATTCTCCAATGAAACCTGGCTCATATTGGGTGAATTATTGCACTTTGCTTTTATTGCTTTTCTTTGTTTTTTGATCTATCTCTCCATTTAAGATTCCAAATCTTTTTAAGTACAGTTGTTAGAGTATGCCTTCCTCTCTTTGCAGTGTCTACAGAGTTAGTAGAGATAGACATTGCTTCATTCTGATACTGATGTGTGTCTTCATTTTTTTCCCCAGTCCTCCATTTACTTTTTAAAAAATTTTTTAAAAATTTTATTTAAATAGAAACAAAAGCATGTAAAGGATATAGATAATACAGAATTTCAAAAAAAGATAAACAATTAGTTGATAAATTACATATTGTCCTCTTAAAAATAGTTGTTCAAGTTACAAAATTAAAGCATACAAAGTAGATAGTCAAACAGTGAGAGTGTAAACAGCTACGCATGCCTGAGTGTCTACATGAATTTCTATCCTTTCTGTATTAGAGGGAAAAACAAAACATAGCAAGACAAAACAAAACAAATTCCTATAAAAACATGAAACCAAAAAGTCATATAATACCGCAGTAAAAGGTGATCTACAATGATTACTGTTTCTTCTTCTTCTTCCTTCTTCTTCTTCCTTCTTCTTCTTTCTTCTTCTTCTTCTTCTTCTTCTTCTTCTTCTTCTTCTTCTTCTTCTTCTTCTTCTTCTTCTCCTTCTCTTTCTCCTTCTCCT
>PVLA01012324.1:0-45455 GCA_004027455.1 Hydrochoerus hydrochaeris | reverse complement strand
ACAAATTGTGCAGCTATGAACATGGGTGCACATATATCACTGTGATATGAACTTTTCAGTTCTTTGGGGAAAATACCCAGGAGGGGAATAGCTGGATTGAATGGGGCTTCCAATCCTAGTCTTCTGAGAATTCTCCATATGGATTTCCATAATGGTTGCACCAGTCTACATTCCCACCAACAGTGGAGCAGTGTTCCTTTTTCTCCACAGCCTCGCCAACATTTGTTATCAGTTGATTTCTTGATGGCAGCTATTCTTTCCGGAGTGAGGTGGAATCTCAGTGTTGTTTTAATTTGCATTTCTCAAATGACCAGTGATGGTGAACATTTCTTCATGTTTTTATTTGCCATTTGTATATCTTCCTCTGAGAACTGTGTGTTCATCTCAGATGCCCATTTTTGGAGAGGGTCTTTGAATTTGGGGGGCTTGATGTTTTTCAATTCTTTATATGTTTTGGACACAAGTCCTTTGTGTGAGAGGTTGCTGGCTAAAATTCTTTTCCACTCTGAGTTTTCTTTTCACTCTGTTGGTGATTTCCTTTGAAGTGCAGAAACTTTTCAATAACATGAGATCCCATTTGTTGATTCTTTGAAGTGTTTCCATGCAGTTTGCATTTTGTTCATGAATTCCTTGCCTATCCCTATCTCTCCAAGACTTCTACCTACCTTGTCTTCCAGTAGATTTAGTGTTTCTGTTTTAATATTAAGGTCTTTGATCCATTTAGACTTTAGTTTTGTGCATGGTGATAGGCTTGGATCTAGTTTCAGTCTTCAGCATGTAGAGAGCCAATTTTTCCAACACCATTTATTAAAGAGACTATCCTTCTTCCAGTGGACATATTTAGCCCCTTTGTCAAATATCAGGTGGCTGAGTGTCTTTGTAGTTGTGCTTGCATCTTCTAATCTGTTCCATTGATCCTCAGGTCTATTTCTTTGCCACTACCAGGCTGATTTTATCACTGTGGCTTTACAGTACTGTTTCAAGTCAGGAATTGAGATGCCTCCTGCCTTGCTTTTGTTGCCTAGAATTGCCTTTTCTGTTTTAGGTTTCTTCTGTTTCCAAATGAATTTTAGTGGTGTTTTATCTAGATCTGTGAGGTATGTCAATGGTATTTTGATTGGGATTACATTAAATCTGTATAACAGTTTTGGGAGTATGGACATTTTCACAATGTTGGTTCTTCCTAACCAAGAGCAAGGAATATCCTTCCATTTTCTAATATCCTCTTCAATCTCCTTTTTCAGCATGGTATAATTTTCAGAATATAGGTCTTTTACATTCTTAGTTAGGTTGATTCCTAAGTATTTCATTTTTTTAGATGTTATTGTAAATGGCAATATTTCCATAATTTCTTTCTCGGTGAGTTTTTTGTTTGTGTACAGGAATGCTATTGATTTTTGAGCATTGACTTTGTATCCAGCTACACTGCTGAACTTGTTTATTACCTCTAGCAGTCTTTTAATGGAGATCTTTGGGTCTTCTATATTGAGTATCATGTCATCTGCAAATAGTGACAATTCAACTTCTTCCTTTCCTATCTTTAGTCCTTTTATTTCTCTGTCTTGTCTGATTGCCCTGGCCAGTGTTTCCAGAACTATATTGAATAGGAGTGGTGACAGTGGACATCCTTGTCTTGTTCCTGATTTTAAAGTGAAAGCTTTCAGTTTTTGTCCATTTAGTACAATGTTGGCTATTGGTTTGTCATAGATGGACTTTATAAGGTTCATTGCTTTTTAATGTAATCTTTTCAGCAACCACACTCTCCTCAGCCCCACATTTCTCTTCTAGCCAAATTGTAAATTTTTCAAAGCCTTGGGCTCTGCGTTTTGCTCCTTGTTCACACTGTGACTCACACTGAAAGCAGTGAGCAGTATCCATGCTCCCTCATGAATGTTGGTTGGCCTTGAATCTTCCTCCACTAGATTAGTCTCTTGTCTTTAAATCCAGACTCTTACAAAGTTTCAGGACATGAGCAAAATGTGGGCATGTTCTTTGCCAGAATGGAAGGTCAGTGGGCTCTAGTCTAGTTTCCAGTAGAGCCCTCATTACCACCTGATAGCTTGCAGTATGTAACATTTGCATTTGTCTTAGGGAGTAGCACATGTACTTAACATATCTCAATCCTTTTCCTTCCCCTTCCCCTCCCCATCCTTCCATCTCTAGATCTCCTTCCCGTTTAGTTTGTTTTTCTCTTTATTAATATCTGTCTTTCATTTTCTACTTTGAAGTTATTTATTGGCTTTCTCATATGGGAGAGGTTTATGTGATATTTAAGCTTGTGTGTCAGATTGATTTCAATTAATGTTATAGTCTCAAAGTGCACCCATTTTCCTGTAGCTCTGACCACCAGACCTTTGGGAGACAGTTTAATCCTAAATCATGACATCCTGCAACTTCGTCTTTCCAATTCTTTAGATTCTCAGTGTTGTAAGAACCCTGTGGCTAAGAAATTAGGAGTTTGCTTTTCTAACAAGTAGTTTCCTAAAAGACTGTGAGCTGTTTAATTTGTGAGTGAAATTTAAAATGTATCCTGAAGAAGTCTGTCTGAATGACCAGGCCCCTCTGTGTTCTGATAACATACTCTACGACAGACACTTGAAATGAGGAGTGTACACGGCTCAGTTTCTCAGCAGAATATTGGTTTTAACAAATCATAAAAAGATGTTTGAGAATGATCAATATGTGTTATGAAAGAAAACCATAAATCAATGCCACAGTATCATGATGTTTCCAGTACAGATCATTTGTATTGAGCACAGCTTTTAGTTCATTGTAAACATGTGAGATACCAGTAGGATTCGAATGAAGTTAATCAGACTCTGCTCTTGAGCTAAAGGTAAAACTTTCCTCAATTAAGTTAGCAAGGAATAAATATGTTGGTGAACAATCAATAAGTAATTACCACAAAGCTGTATTACAAGAGTCTCTGAGCCAGTCACTCTCACAAGTAAATATTTCTACATTGTCTTTTATTAGAATGTGTTAAATTAAGACCTAGAAAATCAAACTTTTTTTCTTGTCTCTTTTTCATGTGTGATTTACATGCAAAAATGCACCTAAGTATAAATTTTAGTGAATTTTGGCAAACATGTATACCCGCATAGCCACCACCTTGATCAAGTTGTGCGGCCTTTCACCAGCCACAGAACTTCTTGCGTGACCCTCTGCAGTCATTGGCTCCCTTTTATCTGACCCCAGGGAGACCAGAGTGGCAGGGCTTGCTCAGAGCCATTTGAGAGACGCATTCTCGCCAGCTGTGACACAAAGGGCCACTAGAGAGCATGCCTCAGCCCCGTGCTGGGCTGGAGGGGACCCCCAGAGATAGGACGCTCTAGGCTGCCTGCTTCCCTTATTTTATTGGTGTGGGGAGGGGGGTTTGAGTATCACTTTTTTCTTAGCATTCTGTTTGGACTCCCCTTTTGACATGTTAGCTTTATGTCTTTGCTGTGTGTTTGGTGGGGAGGGTAGTTAGTTCCTCTAGGGATTACAGTCTATTTAGAGCTAATATTGTCTTTCGGGTGAATAGTTCTTTTAACCTGTCTTTGCAAGGTGAACATTGAGGTGGAAATAGAAAGTAGACGGGCAGACAGGACATTATGCTGTTGGTGTGCTGCTTCCAGTGCCTGACTGGCTTCTCCAGATCTCGCCTGCCGTGTGCAGCCACCTCTTCAGGCTGAGTACTGCATTCCTCTCCTAGTGTAGGGAGGGTCCGCACCAGATCACTGGTGGTCTCAGTTTTTAGCCCATCTGAAAATAGTTACGTCTTTTTCACATTCAGAGAAAAATTTCACCAGATACTGAATTACCAGCTTTCAGATTGTGTAAATGACATTTTAAAGCTGCCCTTTCTGGGTCTTGTGCCCCAGCTGTTTTTGAGGAGAAGTCAGCTGCTAACCTGTCCTCGTGTCCTTGTGTGTAACATGTTACCCATTTTCTGGCTACTGTCAAGATTTTCTCATGATCTTTCACTGTCAGAGTTTGACTGTGACTTATGTGTGTAAGCTAGGTGTATTTTTCTTTATGTTTATTCTGCTTGAGTTTGCTGGGGGGTTTTAAATTAACAAATTCATGTTTTCCACAAAATGGAATTTTTAGCTGTTTTCGCTTTAGATATTTTTCTGCCTCTTTTTCCTTTTCTCTTTCTCAGACTCCAGTTATGCTTCTGTTTGACCTCTAAGCTTTATCCCCTGGATCTCTAAACCTTGCCTACACTTAAGCTTTTTCCTCTGAGTTTCCGAGATACAATCATTTTCATTGATATCTTCAGGCTTAGTATTTCTGCCTCCCATTTCTATATTTTCTCTTACTTCTTTGAGTATATTTAAATCTCTGATTTGAAGAAGTGCAGAATCTGACACGCAGACCCAGTGAGAGTCAATTTCTCCTAAATGTCTTCCTGACACAGGTCGAATTTTCCCGATTCTTTGCATGTCTGGTAATTTTTGTTTAAAAACTGGACTTTATAAAGATACCTAGTGGCCCTTGCTGTGTGCTGGGCAGTGTACTGTAGCTGTTGTCCAGCTGCCAGTTAACTCTTCGATTCCAGCCAGAGCCCCCTTGCAGTGAGCACCAGCAGTCCTTCTGCTCAGTGCTTTCTGCTTCCAGCCGTTGGTGATGTCTAACCTGCCTTCCCCGGACCCTCGCCGTCCAGCCTCTGGGGAGGAAGTGGGCGCCTCAAAGCTCCGTCCTCGGACACTCAGAGCAGTCGGGAGCTCGCTTTCCGCCTCGCCTCCCAGGGGTGCAGCCGGGAGAAGCTGCACCTCGCCCTCTCAGCCAGTGCAGTTGTCCTTCTGTCAGCTCTTTGCCTGGCCAGGCCCGGTGTCTGCCCCTGGCGCATCTCATTCAGGGTTTGTCCAGAGGTTTGGGCAGAGATCGTGCCGAGATCTTGGTTGCTGGTTTCCTCTGCAGGCCTTGACTCTGCCCTGTGCGACCCTGCCTGATCTCAGAGGGTTTCTGAGATCAGGCAGAAACCCTCTTAGCCCATATTCTCACTCGTTACCATTGTCTTTCAACATCTGCAGCCATGTGTCTGTGCATGTCTACTGCTTGTCACTTTCTGGTGCCATTAAATTGTTGGGTGTTTAAATTATATATTTAAATATATATGTACTATATAATATGTATATATAATGCGTTTATAATATCCAGGTTTTATAATTCCTATTTATTGAAGTATTTGCTTATCAGTTTCTCCCCTCCTGGAGACTAGAGGTCCTTGTATTTTTAAAAATATATATAATAACAGAATTTTCCGTGTTTTTAAATATTCTCTTACAAGATGGTCTTTAATAGGTATATAATGTTAGGTCTTCTAAGTGGGCCATAATTTTTTAACCTGTCTCCTGTTGTTAGACAGCAAAATGCTTGGAGTCTTATAATAGTATGAGTAGTACTATAATATACAAGCGGTGCATTTGTACTTGAGGATATAAGTATTTACATTTACAGCTAAAATTATAACAATTTCCTTAGGGCCAATTATTGGAAATGTAATTAGTAATTTAGTGAGTGTGAAGATTATTACTACTTCTAGTACATTTTGCCAAATATACCTGCAGGATGATCGTAGCAGAGATGTTAAGTGTCACCCATGAAACAAAAAATTATTTATTTCCCTTTCCTTCAGATAATTTTAAATTTATTATGAGGTTAAATGTTGTTGGGTTTCATGGTTTGTGTTTGTTTTGTTTTGCTAAAAGAATTATTTGACTGGTTTTATAAATCATTGCTGATTTATCTTGTTTGATGAAATGTTTGCACATACTGTGTTTACATTGACAAGAATTAACACTTGTTATACCATTGTATAACAAAACCATAGAATGAGTGGGAGTTTTGCTTAATTATTAGACTTTAAGTAAATAAGAATACACAAAAAGTTTTAAAATTCCATTTTAGGGAACTATTTCTGCTCGTAAGATATTTTAGAGTGAGTATTATATTTATTCTTTCCATTCCCCTCCCCTTTTAAGCTCTTTATTGAGATATAATTCATATTTGCTTCTTTCAAATGTGTCAGATTCAGTGGGTTTTAGTGTATTCACAGAGTTGTACAACCATCACCACAACCCATTTTCTTTCCTTTTTTACCCAAAAAGTGAGCCTCCAGATAGAGCCCTGCTGAGATGAGTGAAGAGAGCCACGTGGAGGAAAGCCCCCCACCCCCACATCGGGGCACTGGTCACCTTGCTCCCCAGTTGCACCCAGGGTTTTAGCTGTGGTATAGGGAATATTTTAAAGGTGAATTTGTGCATGTCAAGCTGCAGAACAGGGAAGGTTTCCTCTGCAGTATGGGGGTGGAATGGAGGAAGAACGACTTAAAAGGTGAAGACAATGGCAGAAATACAGTCAGAACCACCGCCAGAAATAAACATTTCAGTAAACTTTTGATACAAAGCCAGCACTACAGTTCTTACCTACCCTAGAAATTCTGGAGCAGAAATGAGTTCCTTTAAAAAAAAATAATACAGTTCATATGTGAGTTGTGTAAGAGAAAGTTAAATATAGAGGAGAAAATGATTATTGGAGGTGTCATGCAATACTGTGGTCATACATGAAAATGCCCTGGCATTTTGGAGAGCAAGCTGAAATATGAGATAGCTTTCTTCTCAATTTCGTTTTTGTTAGTGCTTGTCTATAGTACGCATTGGTCACGGCCTCGTGGAGAGGTGGTCCCATCTTCGTGTCTACATCCCTCCCCTCCCTCCATCTCCGTTCCCCTTCCCATTTGAAAAAGATAATATTTGCCTACTTCCTATGTATGTCTTTTCTTTTACTTTTTATTTATATTTTGGGCTTCTCAAATAAGAGAAACCTTCTTGCTTAAGCTCACGTATCTGTTTATTTTGCTTAACATCGTGATCTCAAGGTGCATTCATTTGCCCACATCCAACTCGGGCTGCACCTTCTGTGGTAGAGTATTACCACCACATTTTCATTATCCATTCATCGATCAGTGGGCATGTAGGTGGTTTTTAAGATTTAGCAACTGTGTTTTGTGCTGCTGTAAATAAAAGTATGCATGTATCACTGTAGTACAATGTCTTTAACTCTTTGAGGAGGATACCTAAAGGAAGCAATAGTTGGGTAGAATGAATTTCTAGTTTCGGTTGTTTGAGGAATCTCCATATTGATTTCCATAGTAGTTGTACTAGTTTACATTCTCACCAGCAATGTAGAAGGGCCTCTCCCCAGCCTCCTGTTTCTTTCTTTCTTTTTTTTTTTTTGTACCAGGAATCAAACTCAGGACCTTACACTTGCCAGGCACATTCTTATACAGCTAAGCTATGTCCCCAGGCCCCTCCTCTATTTCTTGATGGTGGCCATTCTCTCTGGGGTAGGATGGAATCTCAGTGTTGTTTTAATTTGCATTTCTCTAATGGTCAGAGATAGCAAACATTTGTTTCATATATTGATTAGCCATTTGTACCTCTTCTGAAAATATCTGTTCATGTCAGCTGCCTAGTCTTTTATTGGGTCTTTTATTTTGCCGGGAAGGAAGTGTCTAATTCTTTTTCTTTTTAGGTCTTTATATATTCTAGATACTATCCAAGAAAGAGCTGCCAACATTCTTCTCATTTTGTGTGTTGTCTCTTCACCCTGTTGGTTGTTTCATTTGCTGTTCAGAAACTTTTTAATTTGATATGATCCCATTTGTTGATTCTCAGTATTATTTCTCGTATGGTTGGGGTCCTGTTCAGAAAGTCCTTGCCTCTATCTTCATGAGTTCTTCCTATTCTGTCTTCCAGCAGATTGTTTCTCTTTTAACACTTAATCTTTGATCCATTTTGATTTTGGTTTAGTGCCTGGTAAAAGGTACGTGCCTACACTCCATCTTCTGCACATGGCTAGCAAATTTTCCAAGCACCACTCACTGTTGAAGAGGTGATCTTTCGTCCCTTGGTTATTTCTGGCCCTTTTGGCAGGGATCAGTCAGCTGAATGTGCCGGCAGCTGCTTCTGCATCCTTTGTTCTGTTGATCCAGAGTCCATTTTGTGCCAAGACTGTGCTGCCGTTCTGTCACTGTAACTCTGTCGCAAAACATGAAGTAAGGTTATGTTGCCACCTGCTTTGGCTTTTGTTGCCCAGGATTGCTTTTGCTATTCTGGGTCTCTTCTGGTTCCATGTAAATCTGAAGGTAGTTTTTACTAGTTCTTTGAAGAATGGTGTTGGTACTTTGGGATTCCATTAAATCTGTGTGTCTGTTTTGGAAGTAGGGCCATTTCGGCAGTATTGTCTCTGCCTACCCCGGAACAGGGAGCTTCTTTTAATCTTTTGATGTCCTTCAATCTCCTTTTTCAGAGTACTGTAGTTTCCATTGTCGAGGTCTGAAGTTCCTCAGTTCGGTTAATTCCCAATGATTTTTCTTGGTATTATTGTGAGAAATATTTAATAACTTGATGTCTGCCAAGTCTTTAAAATAATTTCTCAAAAGGTCATTAATGTGCTTTCATATAGATAAGAACACATATAATAAAAGAAACTTAATGCATATTAAACCTAGGTAGTAGGTATGAGAGCAGATATGTTTACTGACTCCTGCTTTACCTTGTCTGTTTGAAATTTTTATTAAAAATAAAATTTTTTAAAAAGGAAAAAAATTTTAGAAAATAAGTTCATGAAGAAACAAGAATATGGTCTTAACAGTGTGCTTATTATTTAGTCTGCTAATAGTTATGTAAAATGGGAAGATATTTATTCATCTTTGTTAGGATATGCAAAAAACTTGCTTTAGAATGACGTTTAAGAAGCAGCATTCATTATCTGTACAGAGGGGCTAATAAAAATAGTCGAGTCAGGAATTAGAAGTAAAACATTCTTACATATTTTTATATTTTGAAACTATGTATACATACATATACATACAAATATATCATATATAACGTATACATAAAATAAGAGAGTGTGTGTGAGAGACAATATGGTCCCATAAGGACTGGATCCTAAAATGCAGTAAAAAAAAACCTTTATTTTATACTGAAACGTCTTTTCATATGTTGATAAAAATTTTGCTCCAGGCACAGTCAGTCTAGTGGCTGCTTTGGGGTGTTTAAAACTGTGCTGGTTTTTCTCTATTGCAGCGTGCCCGCCTTGTGTCTCTTTTATTGTCTCTTTATAGCCTGTTTTCACTGGGAAGTTTTATTTTAAAGAAAAAATGTATTATTACAGAAGCTGACTTTGAACATATTTTTCCTCTCTTTTTAATGACCTCTTATTTCAGTGAATAAATCTGGATTGGCAACATCTCCACTTTCAGCACCAGCAAATTCCCTTTGGTCTCCTAGACCAAGACCTTGCCTCATTTACCTGCTGACCTACTTAGGGTTAAGGTTAAGGTTAGGGTCTCAAAAAACAAACAAAAAAAGAGCAAACACGACAGCTTGATCCTTTAGAATTAAGTTTTACACTTTATATTGCATTTAACTCATTGATTCACTGGCAGTTGGGTCAGCAGCTGTAAAACAATGTTCTTTTACAAGCACCATATAGGAAACTAATTGTCATAATGAGAAGTTTGGCACTAAGAAATATTCATGTAATAGGCTTTTGGGAATCATTGCAAATTAAGTATTCTGGTAAAAGTCTTGATCTGGCTTCCTTCTGATGTAAGAAAATGATATTTACTATATCTCAGGGCTACGAAATACAAAATAAGTGGGCTTTTTAAAGGATGGCTCTGTAAGGGCTCAGAGTTCAGCCCCACTTGCAAGGCGGGTGCTGCCTGACCCAAACAGAGCGAGGACATTTACCTCTGGGGAGAAAGATCGATAGACAAGATTTTCCTGTCCATATTAAATCACTTAAAGTGTCTTTGGTTGATTGTCTATGGCTCTCTAACTATTCAAAATATTTCTAAATTACTTTTTCTAGAAGATGTAAAGATATATATGAGCCTTCTTAAAATGCTGTATACTTGGCAGTTTTATATCAGTTAAATTGCTTTTAAGAAAATCGGCTGTTAACAGTAGCTGTGGGTTACATTTTAAGTCTTGGGAATGCCTTACTTTGGTTCATTACTACTTATCCTATAATTTCTATCTCCAAGTGAACATTTGGTGAATTTATTTTTATCGAGTAGACATCTTTAAAATTGAAGAGAAAATCCAAAAAAAAAAAAAAAACAGATTTCTTTTGGTTAGCTAAATGTCAGTTGCTTAATCTAAAAAGATAAAAATATTTTTCTGGGCTGAGCCCAGTAGTTCCGAAGCAGTTTTGTGTGTCTCATCCCATCTGATCCCCCAGAAACTCTCCGGGTGGTGTGAGCAGGTGTCACTGGTCCTCTCACCCAGGAAGTCACCACTGCAGACAGTTTGAAGGCCTTGCCCAAGGTCATACCTGAAAGTTCTCTTGTGCATAAATGATGGCTAATGATTGTCTGGCCCGGTCCTGACTTACCTTCAACCTCTGCACTGTTGGTATTTTCTGGACAAAGTGTTCACCATTGATTAAATGCAACTTGTTTTCCCCTCTTAATGGGAAAGTATTGATGAAACCACCAAATCTCCATCAGGAAGACTTCAATCAGTAAAATTTCACAGTGAGATCAAAAAAAGAAAGAAATGTCAAAGAGAATTAACTTTAAAATACTCAGCTACTGAATAACCACAATTAGCTAAGCTGTGGACCCCAGGGGTCCTTGGGCAGCTTTTTTAAAAGGTGCGTTATGTAAGATAGAAAGCAAAAATACATAGTTTAAAAATATAAATTTTGTGTCTACTTCTATATATACTCTATTACAATAATTTTCACTATTAAGCCTATCTAAAAGTATTGCCCAGATTTTTCAGGACTCGTACAGCATAATCTTACATGAGGACAGGTAACTTCTAAATAAGTCACAGAACTTACACAGTACAGGGGGGAAATACTGCAAAATTTTATCAAATAAAAATTAGTGTAACAAAAACCAAAACAAACCAAAGGACAACAAATTGAGGCAGAACTGCAAACCATATGCTGGGCAGAAGGCAAGTTTTTCATGTTAAAAAGCTCTTTGTGAAAGCATTGAGGGGAATACTCGTGGCTAATGTGGTATAATTGTAACATCTTTAAAAATTAGGAGAGGTCTACCTGTTTATCTACAGAGAATTGCTTTAACAAAATGTGATTACCCATTTCATAAAGTGTTATTATGAAGCTGCTGAAAGTGATTATCCTAGAGAGATGTTCGTGATGAGCTGATGGAGACAGGCATGTTGCTCAGTCATGTGCATAGCGCAGTCTCATTTTACCCAAAATAACAGTGTGCAGTGTCTGTTTGTTTGAAGGATGATGGGTAACACTGGTTAAGGAGAATTGGTGGGCTACAAGTGCAGGAGGAATATAGAGACAGAAAGACAGTATTAGCTTTTCCAAAAGTCTTCTTTACATTGTCCACTCATTACAATGAGGATGCGGTACTTACAATTTTTTTTAACTGATAAGAGTGTGTTAAGGACTGGAATTGTAGCTCAGTGGTACAGTACTTGCCTAGTATGCCTGAGGTCCTGGGTAGGTTGATTCCTGGTGCCGCATAGATAGGTAGGTAGACAGGTAGGTAGATACATAGTAGATAGATAGACAGACAGACAGACAGACAGATAACTGTAAAAGGCAGGAAAGAGGCAGTGAGACCAACGCATAAAAGAGACAAGCTCATAAGTAGGTATTTCTCAGGAAAACAAATGCAATGTCCGTTGAATATCAGAAGCTTATAATTGAAGAAATGCAAGTCAGACCACCACTAAAATGTCAGTCAGGTTTTAGAGTGGGCAAGTTTTAAAATTTATGATAAAATGCCCAGTTAGTAAGCAGCTAGACTATGCTTAGACACATTTTTAAAGGAAATAGGTGTTGTAACAAGTGTTTTAGGAGACTGTTGGGTAGAGTTTAATTAAATCGTAAAAACTTTGTGACCTGGAATTCTACTTGCAGAATTTTGTCCTGGGGATCTACACATTCATGCACAATTGTTTATGGTAGCAAAGCTCAAAACAAAAGAAAAATTTTTCAAATCTCTGTGTGACCACATTGGAATATTATACAGCTGTAGTGAGTAAAGTGAGACAGTATACTTTTTCATGAAACACAGTACACATCTATAATGTACTTTCATTTATTTATTTTTTTGCCTCTTGTGTACATGACCACGCATAGAAAACTCTGAGAGAGATGTCATTGACTTGTTATTTGCATATTTATAATATGAGGCACATTGAATTTGACTACCTAATCTTTTATATCTTTTCAGTTTTTGGCCATATGCATGTTATTTTTATAATCTTTAAATGATTTCTGAAAAGGCATTGCCAAAAAATGTTCTTCAAATTGAATACATTGATCTTTATGAAAAGCTTAAAAAAGGAATGTTAAAATGTTCAAATTCATCTTTGTCCTTGTAACTATGAATGATTGTTATAATAGCAAATAAGGAGAATTTCTAAAATGCAAGTCCAGTTTCTCACACACGCACCCTGAGCATGCAGCGCCTGGCTGCACACTCCCTCATGCTGGCCAGGTGCTCAGGGCCCCCGTCCATTCCCTCCACAGCCCTGTCCTCACTCCAGGACCAGTGCTGCTCACCCAAGACCCTGCGGGAGCCACCCACAGCGCTGCCCTGCAGGCCTGCGCGCGGCTGCTCTCAGCTTGGAGACCTGCCCCACCACCAGGTCCTCCCAGGAGCCAGGCTAACCAAGCTGCAGCCTGCAAAGGGCATCAGGCCACCCTGCTTTCTGTCTTTCTTAGCACTTCCCGTTAGGAGATAATTGTGCCATTGTTCACACTGACATTTAACTATTCACTGAAGTAGGTAATCTGAAAGTCTAAGAATGTACATTTCCCTTGTGGATCCGAGAAAGCATTTGCATTTTGAGTGAGGAAAAAAATAGCCCATAAACATCATTATTGTTCTTAAATCGACAGTTAAGGAAAAAGCAGGCACCTATTACAACCATAATGTATTTTGTGCCCAGAGCAGACCCAGTATATAACCCTTGGGATCCATTTGTTTGCTCCTTTACTTCACTGCGGTCCCTCTGAGACCCACTCTGTCTCAGAGTCCCCTCAGCCTGATCTGAGTGTCCATCCAGCCTGTCCCTGCTTGTCCGCCAGGCTCCTCAAAGACCCTCGCCAGTCCATCCTCGCTGGCTAAGAAAGACAGCCTTGAGTCTAATTATTAACCTAAAACCCCGCACCTGTCCCCTAACCCCAACCTCAACCCGGACCGGGACCGGACCCAGACCCCAACCCTGACCCTTCTGCTGTCCTACACAGCCCCAGCAACATCAGCACAACATAAATAGGAACGAAAGGTTTTTTCTTTCTTTTCCTTGAAAGTAAAATGAGAATGATTACTACTAATTTTGATGTTCTTATTTTAGCTCTTTGTAATGTTCTCTTAAAAATTAAAAGCTACAGCTTTTTGTGTTAGCACTAGTTTAACTCAGTATTAAAGGTAGTAAGTAGCATAATTTCCTCTTTAAAGGACACTGTGTATGCTTACGTTTTCATTTTTTGCTTCCTTACAAAGTAAACACGTTTTTATAAACTTTCCTTGTATCCTATTATTTTATAAACTTACTGTTTTCTATAAACTTAATAAAAGTTTATAAGCTTTTTTAAAGTGTCTGCCAACACATTCTTTGGATATTTCTCCTAGAAGTTTTTTAGTTTTGTGCTCAGAGCCTCACCAGCTAGTTGCTTCCTTCCTTAAAATATTTCAGAATATTAGTGTCATCATTACCGAAAGTTCAGAGCACACAAATGACACATTTCGATTATGCTTAATCTCTAAGTGTTGTGGAGTTTAATTGTATTTCAGTACTTCTTCAGTAACATAAAGAATATTATGTGCCAGTATGTGTAAAGTGTTTCACCTATGAGTAAGACACTGCGGACTTCCCGGATTTCATAGAAACACCAAAGGCTGCTGCTGATGTCTGAAAGGGGTTGTTCGGTGCCAGATGAAGCAATGGCTTCCACTGTGTGAGCCTCGATTCAGGGCGAGAGCTGTGGCCGGGAAGCAGAACTGTCTCCCTGCCTTCGGGTCTGGCTTCCAGCCGAGGCCGCCAAGCGCGGTGGCGCCTCTGCCGGGCCTGTCACGCCGGCCCTTTCTGTAAGGAGCTTCCACGCTCCAGAGCAGGGTGAGTGGTGCGTGTTCTTTCAGGACGCATTCCGGGAGTTTGCTTTTCACTCTGCATTGTCATCTGCATTCTTTTACCATGATTTTAATCTAGTCTTCGTGTTTTAAAACCATAGTCGCCAAACTTCCATAGCGCAGCTTCCAGCAGCCTCCAGACTGCAAGCGGCAGGCAGAAGGCGACAGGTAGAGGGCGCCGCGGGGGGGGGGGGGGGGGGGGCGGCCGGCAGAAGGCCGCAGGGAGAGGGCGCAGCGTGGCGCTGTCTCCAAGCATCTGATTGGACATCGCACAGTCTGTTTGTTCTTATCCCCAGCCCAGCACAGGCTTCTCTGTGTGCTTCTGCTTATGTAAAAATGCAAATCAAACAAAAGTACAGTTTAAAATGGAGAGGTAGTTTAATTAACCATCTCAGTCCTCCTGGTTGTTTAGATTGACATTAGGAGTTAAGAGAAACATCTAAGTTTACATAATGCAGCTTAACCAGAACCCCAGAATTACTGGCCCTGACTACCTAATCCGTTTTCTTGAGTTTTCTTGCTATTAATTTATCATTTAGGAATGGGAATAGCACTTGTAGTATTTAATTGTATTTTTTCACTGTCCTTTCTTAATTTAGCATTCATTTTATTGATCATTGTATTGCCTTTGGGACAATCTGGTGCCCACTCTGATATATAATAATAACTGATTTATTGAGCATCAAGAAATGAATACATCTCAGGTACTCCCAAGTAGTCTAATATCTGGAAAAGACCTACAGTGAGGATCTATTGAATTAGATAATAAGATATCATTGTGCTTTATATACCAGCGAGGAGGAAAATTTCACTTTATTTCATAAAAATTTAGTTAGACCTACTTGATTTCTAGGTTAAAGAGCGTTAAGAAAGGCCCATAGGAAGGCCAGAAATGATTCTCACAAAGCTCTTTTTCCTCTACTCAGCTGTTGAGACAGATATTTAATTGAGCTACCATCGAGACCCTGACCCTCCAAAATTTCAAGGCAGTGTTTTGACCTGAAAAACCCTGAGCTTATTTCCGCCGTGTTTGGTATTTACGTGGCACATGTTAAGCACTCGGTGAAGGCTAGTTGCCTGGTTGGTTTTTACTTGCCAAGTTTGGTGAGATGCACCCCTGAGTGCTTATTTTTTTAACCTGTTGAGCAGAAACATTAAATAGAGTGCTTATAAATACCTCAGGATTTTTGCTGAAGACTAATATTGCTTTTGGCATAACTGATGGTGAACTGTTCTTGCCAATAGTAATTTCTCCATTGCTTTAGCTGGCCTAAGATGGGTGACAACAGACTTGTAACTTGCGTGGAACAAGTAACATCCCCAGATGATTATTAGCCTTAGGTGGCCAGTGTTTTTGTTTCATTGAGAAGTACGGTGGGGAGAAAAGAACAAAAAACAGTATCTGCTGTCATCATTTCATCAATAAAGACAAACTCAGCCTCACAGAAATCAGGAAGAACATAAATTCAGGCTAGAAAACCATCTTTAAGAGCAGTGAAGCGTGGACTTCGGGGTTGATCCCCTGCCCTCATCCTCTCCCCATCGCACCTTCTGCTTAGCTCCTGGGAAGCACAGCTGGAGACCACTTCATGGCCTTAAACCCTGAGCTCATCCTAAAGACAAGGCCTTTCCTCAAACCGCCTCTCAGAAGGCATGCTGCAGGGCCAGTGAATGCTGAATTATGTTACTGAAATGTGAGTCTGGAGAGGAAGCCGATGAGTCAGCCCTATTTTTGCTTTTTAATTTTATTAAATTGAGCATACTTCTTGGCTGTGTTCAAACTATGGAAATTACACCGTCAACATGGAGCAGGGCTCTGCTCCAGATGATCTATCTCAGAGTCCAGCAGAAGTGGACAGCTGGCCACACAGGTGATGACAAGAGACAGCACGATCATGCTGGAGAATCATTTAAAGCCTGGAGTCTGCAGTGATTACGTTTCGTTGGTCCACAGATGACGCCTCTCCTGTACAGACAGATGGACATACATAACCCAGCTTTGCTGTAGTCAGAGTGTCTCAAAGTCTTATCTTGGAACAGTGTTATATGTTCAACTCTTAAAGAGTAGTCAGTAATCAAAGTAATGGGCCTGGGAGGTAGCTCAGTGGCGCAGCGCCTGTCTGGTAAGCTCGAGGCCCTGAGTTCGGTTCCCAGTACCAAAAAAAAGAAAATAGTAAAAAAAAAAAAAAAAGTCCCTTTAAGAAAAGATCAAAGTAAGGAGGCTGAGAAGCCTTTAATGAACTGCCGTTTATGAAGATATACTAAGCTTCTCTTCTACCCTCAAGTTTATTAGAGAAATGCCTGGATATAACTGATGGCTGTATTGTTACCCTCTCCCAATTTTGTTTTGGTACCAGAAATTGAACTCAGGGCCTCGTCCTTGCCAGGCAGGCGCAGTGCCCTGAG
Source organism: Hydrochoerus hydrochaeris (assembly GCA_004027455.1). NCBI lineage: Eukaryota > Metazoa > Chordata > Mammalia > Rodentia > Hydrochaeridae > Hydrochoerus > Hydrochoerus hydrochaeris. Next base: position 28,915 of record PVLA01012324.1, on the reverse strand, counting down.
CTACCCCGGGTCCCTCCCCTGCCCGCAGCCTTACGGGACGCAAGCAGCAATGCCCTCAGATGGATGTGAGTTATCCCAGCACTCCAGGCCCCCGAGTGTGGGCAGCAGAAGGCCACACATACAGAGAACAGCGTCGTAAATAGCGGACTCATCGTGCCCCCAGTGCATGCTCAAATGTGTCCCCGTTATCCATTTCATCAGTTAAACTAACATCTTCTGGCTGAAAACAGTGTGGACAGTTTTGTCTGAAAATAAGTTAGTTTTAAAGAGAAACTAACTGAGCACACCACTGAACTGTTGACGGCAGCAGTAAAACAGCTTTGGTGTTGGCCAGTAGAGTGGGTTTAAATAAGCGAGAATTTATCCACGCAGTCAGAGGCCATGGTGCTGACTGGGCAGACAATGCCTGTGAAAATCGCAATGCGTGTTTAAGGCAGCAGTAGCACATGCCAGGTGTGCGCACCGTGCAGCCCTGACTGCACCCAGAGGCTTCCTCCTGCTCTGCTAGCCTCTGCGGTGTTGTCCCTGAGCACCTGCTTCCTGGGAGGAACTGTCGGTTTGCCTCGTGACTGGGCGGAAACTGCAGCCCCCTCAGCCGCTGCTGGTAGCGGTTAGCACCGAGATCTTCCCCAGAGGCGCTGGGAAGGCATCTTGGACATCTTGGACATGGCAGAGGTTGCCTCTGGATCGAGGGAGGGCTTCTCACCGTCTCTGGCTCTGCAGCTACCACCTTCCCCCACAGTTCAAGCTAGAAGCAAGAGACACGTGCTGATGCTCAGAGTAAACAGACATAGTATGCATTTGGGACTCTGAGGTCTAAAGTAACGCTACATGATGAGAGTAGCAGGGTACTGTGAATTTTAAGCATGGTTCTGACCCCCACTTTAAAGTTTAAGTGTGGAAATTCCAACAAGGGGAAATTTGAGTCATTGGCGAGAAAATGGCTGCACCTTGAGGCCATACTGTTAAGTGCCAGAAATCAGAGCCACAAGCTTAAATGTCATATGGTTTCTCTTCTGTGAGGAGCCCAAAGCACAGATAAAGGCAATGAGAAAGACACAATAGGAAAAAAAGGCGGTGTGGAAATTCCTTGGGCGTTCAGCCCACATGCCGCGCCCCTGGTCCCGGTCGGTCCGCCTCAGGTCCCCCAAAGTGAGTCCCCTCGAATTGTAAGTCCAGCACTTTCTGAGCTCTCAGAACGCAGACAGGGAGGAGCTGCGCCCCGCAAGCCCGTTCAGGAAGGAGACGTTAGTAAGCGAAGCTGAAATTGCTTCATCTGAAAATCAGTTAGCTTTGGGAATGTTGTTAAATGAAACAGGTCATTCATGAAATTTCTAATTATTCTTTCCTAATTTGTGCTGAAATGCAAAAGGAATAATGTCAGATTGTGTGCGCTTTTGAATTAAATGCCCGTGTGCCTTCCATTCGCATCCATGAGTGAGGCTCAACAGTAATATATAGGATCTGGGGGAGCTTTTTCCTCCAGAAAATGATAACCTTGCGCCCCCAAGGAGTAAACTCTGAATCTGAAGTGAGCTTTTTCACTAATCAGCTAATCAGAAATTATTCAGGCCAGAACCCTCAAGAAAATTATATTTATTTTTATTCTTTATTCTTGCATGAAAATGCTTTATTTCCCGTTTTACGGAGAATAGAGAGTAGCAAAAAAGGTAAATTGAAAGCCATAGCTAATAATGACTAGAGCTGTTTAATGCTTTGCTGATGTATGCATCTGACACTTCTTTAGAATTGTTTCAGCTCTGCAGATTCCTTATTTGTGGCATTCAGTTATACTAACAAGCTAAGTAAGTACCTTAATGATCCAGTTATATCCTAGTGGTCACTGTAGCATACCTTGCATCCCCCCATTTGAGGCGCTCTTGAAAGCGTGCCCATCAGTGCAGAGCGGCCTCCATCTGAGTCACTGCAGGCCTGGAGAGCTGGTCTGTCCCGTGGGATTCAGTCAGGAGCAGAACAAGCACCAGTACTACTGTAGCTCCTTCCTCTGCCCCGTTAACCATTCCCCGGAGGCAGAAAACAGAGATGGAGGCCCACGGCCTCCGGAGTACGGGCAGTAAATACCTTTCTTACTTTTGAGTACATCAGGTTGAAGGCCATTGCTACTGCCAAGAAACTACATTCAAATTAAAATCTTGAAACACAGCTACATTCTGTATTTCCAGAAGAATCAGTGACACAGCTCTTTTAAAGGCATGTTTCTGGTGGCAGTTGCCAGAATCATTTTTGTTGTGATGTTTTATTCTCAAGTAGTTATTACCATTCTGGATTGAAATTTTAAGTTCAATTAAGAATTTGAAAAAAAAATTTAAACATACACATTAAATGATATCCTAGGTTAAAAATGTAAGAACTAGGAATTGAAGGAGACAGACAAATGAAGCTAAAGTTTTACAACAGTTCGAAGTTATAGTTCCGATTCTTTCAACCAAACACTCGGAGCACCCTTATCTTGTTAATTTATTGTGTACTTATTTCCATGTGCCAACTCAGTTTTGGCTTAAAATGCAATGATTATAAGAAGATTGGGAATATGTAAATATTCCTCCCTTTCATGCCCATCTTATAGAACCAATAGTTCGTTCATGCAAACTATGATTTATCTTTCAAGGTTTTTTCTGAAATGTATCATAAAATAGACTAGATAAAGAAGATGACAACTGTCTTAAAAAGTACTGTGATGGCAGAACTGAAGGCGAAGACATTGAAGTCCCCTGCCACCGGAGAGGAGGGGCATTGGGGCCACAGGCCTAAAGCACCCCACTCTGGCGCCATGGGGTCCCCAGCACCCTGTGGACTCCAGACCCAGAGAGGGCTCCCCAGACACTGGGCCATAAGCGCACATTTCGGTGTTGGATACTCACATCCACGTGGCACATTCATGCTTGTAATCCTACGGACTCTGTGGGGGAAGACCTCAGAAATCACTTTGTCTGTCCACTGCCTCCTCCTCCAGCCCTTCCAGAGACACACCTGTCACATGTCACCTGTGCCAGCTGCTTTGGCCTAGTGTGTGCCCCACAGGTGCCTCAGGTCAGTCTGCAGGTCTGGTAGCACCGCCTGAGAAAACACTAGGCCCTTATTTGCACCTAGGGAGGGCTGTGCCTTCCGGTATCTTGAAACACTTCCCTGACACACATGCGGAGCAGGTCCAGCCAAAGGCCTGGAACACGCCAGGTCCGTGGGTGGCCACTGCCGTGCCATCATGTAGACATGCTGCTTCTGGTGTTCTTGCTGTGATCAAACAGTGGTAGAAAAGAATGCAGTTTTCCTTCTGCTGCGACTGTCAGGAGGAGGAGGGAGGGAAAGTGCATAACCCACTTTAAATCTTATTTTTAAGAGTATGTTGAAAAATCTCAGAGTGCCTCTGGTTTCTCTCGATTTACCACATTAATGGCAAGGAGCAAATGCGTGGATCCAAAAGCCAGCTGCGTTTTATGTAGCATATTTATACTGAGCTCACACCTGCACACGCGCCATCGCACGCTGCCATGCCCCGAGCTCAGAGCCAGTCCTGGCGATCGGCAGCACCCTGCACGGCCTCCTCCCTCTCCGGCAGCATGAAGCTGTCATCCATCTCCTCTTACCCTGAGGAGGTCCAGTGACAGCTTTACTATTTCTCCACAACATAGAAACTTCTAATTTTGCTTCATAGGTTATGTACTTGATTCAGTGACGAAATGCCTGGAACACAAATGTGTCATAACAAGGCATGAATGGCCAGCTACTCTGTGCATGGCCATGTATCACTAAAATCAGAAAGTAGCTGTTTATCCCCTGTGAATGACTGGACATTCCTTCTATCTAAGTCAGTTACGCAAATAAAAGCAGACATGTTCCCAAAACCTAAAACGCAGGACATGTCCCAAAATCCATGAGTACCCGATCTTCAGGGCTCTGTGTTTCCAGGTATCTGTACTTTATCAGGTGCACCATGCATCTGTGTTTCGGAAGAAAATCAGGGTTGGGCTTTAGAAAGAGCAGGCACAGGAGTGAGGCTGGCCCGGGATCCAGGCCCCAGCTGCCTCGCTCGCCGGGCTTTTCTTCAGCCCTCTCTGCAGCCTGGCGGCGAGGCAGGGGCAGGACTGGCAGGCTCTGCCCAAGCAAAGGATGTTGGTAGGAAAGTTTGGATGGCAGCGAGAGCCGTGTTTCAGTGGGACTTGGAAAGAGAGAGTGCGAACCTCAGGCCTCCGGGAGCTGGCCCAGCTCTGGTTGCTGGTTGGTCCTTCTGTCCTGGGTCCCCCCCGTCCCCACCGATGCTTGGCCTCGAGAAGCAGCTGGGGGCCCTCCCTGGAGAACCATGTGTGGTCCCCATGCATCAGAGACCCTGGCTCCTGGCACTTGCAGAAACACCACCCATCCCCGCCACGTGTCTTGGCATCTGCCATGATCCACCAGAACTCTCTGTGCTCCAGTCTCTGCCTCCATCTCACTGTAAAAACTTTGAGAAAAGAGTGATTCGCACCTGTGCCTGTAAGCCAGGGCCATGCACGGTGCCTGCAGTAAACATCCGTCTGAACTGACCCAAAACGTGGTGTTTAGGTATCAGACGAGAAATGTATTGATCAGAAGTATAATTGGCTTTTTTACTCACTTGAATTACCACGTATTTCTTAAAGTTTTAAATGGTTCTCCAGAAACAAAGTATACTTAAGAGTCTGGCCACATGTCAAGAGTCTGTTCATGTGCATTTGTGTGTGTGCATGTTTATAACTTTCTGTAAAAGACTAGCTCTTTTGAAAGGCATTTCTCAGAGCGGGGATAGAGCTCAGTGGCAGAGCTCTTGCCTGGCATGCATGAGGTACCGGGTTTGATCCCCAGCACTGCAAAAAAATTAAAAATAAAAATAAAAGCATTCCTCCCAGAAAGCAATAAACCGCCAGGCAAGAATATTTAAAGCCCATGCCTTTAACCTCGTCTACATTTGTGTAACAACACAGTTTTGTTGAGATTCTTGAGCATAGATTAAATAGGATAGAGAATGAGTTAGTGCCTTAGAAAATACATTTGGAAAATAAATGAAATAATATGAAGATAAACATAAGAACAGAAATCTAGTAAGTGGAGGGATGACTTGGAGAAGGTCTAAATACATAATAAATATTTGAAATAAAACTGTTACACACATCCAAATTCTCATGCAATCTACCTTAGCTTTCCCTTACTATAGTAAAGCCCCTCAGATAATCGAGTCAAAAAGGAGAGTTGCTTGTGGCTCACGGTTTGGAGCGGGTGGTCCATGGTCAGTTGGTTTTGTTGCTGTGGCACCTGTGGTGAGGCCACATCTCGTGGCACAAGGAAGCTGCTGTCTCCACAGTAGCCACGATGGAGACGGAGAGGACAGGCCCCAGTGACACAGACCTCCTGCCTGCCTGCTTCCTGCCAAACACGGGCTTTGGGGACATCACGAGCTAGGCCCCGGCAGAATCTCGGGCCAACATTAACTAAAACATGGAAGGGTTTTGTGCAGAGCAGGATATGGGGTGTTTTGGTCTGGCTTTATTTTCTGCTTCAAATCACTATACATCTCTGTGTCGAATCTTCGCCTTCTGAAATATGCGTTCATCAAGCGCGGGCAGCACTTCTTTAAGTCAACACTAGTTTTCCTTTTGGAGATAATAAAAGCCTAAAACCAACAGCTGAAAAGCCCAGCTGATTTTCTGTGTACTGTTAGCTGCGGTGCCTCTCTGAAGTAGCTGCCTTTTGCTCCTCCCCAGGCCATGGGAGCTGGCCCTGTCGGACTGGTAACTCTCTACCCTCCTCTCCCCAGCGGCATCGGGAGGAACTGGCCCTGGGCCTCCGGAGGCAGCAGCATTCTGGCAGAGTTTGGGACACTGCATCTGGAGTTTATGCACCTGAGCCACCTGTCGGGAAACCCCACGTTTGCTGAGAAGGTGATGCTCTCTGCCCTGCCTTCCAACTTCCACCGCCTCAGACTGTCCGGCCTGGCTCCACTGCCCTGTCCTGCTGCCCTGGTGGCCACACTCAGCTTGGGCTTCCAGGATGGCCTGCTGGGACTTGGTGGCTTCAACAACAGAAAAGTGTTTCCCATGGTTCCTGGAGGCCGAGGAGGCCGAGATCAGGGTGTGCACAGTTGGGGTCCTTCCAGGGACTTCTGCCTTGCTGTCTCCCTCGAGCGCTTGTCTGCGCAGGCAGAGGGGCAGTCTCTCCAACCTCGTCAGAAGGCTGTGGCCACTGACCTGGCCCTCCTGCCGGGGCTCGGGGTACCCTTGTGGCAGTTTGGGGAAGGGACACCCTTTAGGCCAAGACGCTGTCTTTTATTTTTTCTCTGCGTTTATCTTCTTTTGATGTAGTATTTTTACTTATCTGTTGTCCGTATCACTGCACTGGAATATAGAATCCCAGAGAGCAGTGACTTCCTGTACCCACCTGCCCTCCTCAGCCCGCCTCTGCGTGGGCTCTGGGTGGGGAGATAGCAGCCAGCGTGACTGCACTCCCTCACTGCTGTCAGTTCTGTGATAATAATAAGCCGATGGCAACTGTCTTTGCTCTAGCTCCTCAACATTCATGTCAACTCGTGTGTAAAGTGGAAAAACATCAGGGGAGAAACAAATGGCATGAGAATTTTTTTGATTTTCATGGGAACATTTCACTTTCTGTTGTAGGTAATGAAGATCCGAACAGTACTGAACCAGCTGAAGAAACCCAAAGGCCTTTACCCTAACTATCTGAACCCCAGTAGTGGACAGTGGGGTCAGCGTAAGTCTGAAGTTCTTCATTCCTTTGGGTCGCCGTGGTGCCAGGCACAAGGACGGAGTGCAGAGGGCATGCGGGTTGCGGGGCTCCTGTAGCACACAGGCTGTGGTAGAGGCGGGCGTGTCACCTTCACGGGGAAGTGTGCGTATGGGCGGCTGCAAGCGCATGTGAAGGGGCGTTAGCTGGCGGGAGATCACTCCTGGGGGTGCATCGGGCTGTGAGGTGCTGGCGAGTGGAGAGGGGAAGGGGCCTCTTGTCACCACGACGAGGGTTTTGCCGAACAGCACGATCATCCTACTGCTTAACATTTTCTGTCTTTCTTTGGAGCTGGGGAGTTGGAGGCACAAACAGTGCTTTCTGCATTTAATGTTGAGCTACCAGGTAGACTTGGCAGGAGAATTGCCTTTAATGTGGGAGAGAGTGTCACACAAAGACGTCTGATGCTAGAAGCCCTCACTTCTGGCTTCAGGCATTGAGCAGGGCTGTGAAGGGGCAGAGGAGGGGAGGGTGGGTTCCCGAGCCAGTTGGGAGATGCAGCCGAAAGCCAGTGAAGAATTGTAAGTGAATGTGCAGCTGCGGGGCTGCTGTGTGCTGCCTTGCAGTCTACTCGAGTGCGGCGTTTATATTTAAGGATCACACCCTCAGAGGACCATGCTGCACTGCTCCTTTTAAGTACTTTTCTTGAAGAATAACTTAGTTGGGGGAGGCGCGCTGACACCCACACCTGTGTGTTGGTAGCGGTCACAGAAGGCCTCGCCGTCAGTGTGGTCCGCAGATACCAGAATCCCTGGGGCTGTTCAGAGGGCACAAGCTCAAGCGCATCTGTGATAATACAGGGCCTCCCTGCCTCATCCTGCTGATGTCTCACTTCCGATGCAGGGACGGTGGGTGGAAGTGCAGGGACTGCCACCAGACCAAGGCAGACAGCAGGTGGCTGTGCTCTGCCATCGCTCTAAAAAGCCAGCCCCGCCTGTGACGGTGAAACAGCTGTTGACCTGGTACCCGCCCGCCCACCCGCATTCGTGGCAGTGGGGCTTCCTGCAGTGGAAGGAAAATGTGCAGAGCACCCCCCTAGCAGGAAGGATGTCATGAGGACAGGCTCTCCACCGTGATGGAGTCTCGGGATCACTGTCACTGTCAGACTGTTGGCTGCCCTTGGGTTACTGTGACATTGTTCCACAGGTCACTGCATTCACTCGGAAGAGTAACTGAAAACAAACCAGTCATTCAGACTTGGGTAATTGGTAGAGGCATTCTTGAAAATGAGCCTGTCGCTTCAAGGAAAAGTGACAGAATTCAAGCCACTCTAAAACTCCAGATTCTAACTAAAAATTAGATTTTCAGAAAATATGGATCTGAATTTGACGCGAATTTGACACCAGGAGTCTTCTGATGAGATTGGTGGTGATGTTAGCAAACGGGGTTATGATGCGTGCAATGAGATGTATCATGTAACTCAGAGGCGCGGTATTTCCCAGTGACCAGTGCCGCTGTTGCAAAACCTTGCATGAGAACGGTATCACCTACAAGATAGGCCCAGAGATCCTACTGTAGTGAGTGCAAAATTTTTTATGTAATTCCTAATTCTACATTGCAACTCACCTTTTAAAGAAGACCTCAACCTTTAGAAACCACTGGTCAACTTGCATAACAGAAGCAAATATCCACAATTATCTAAAAAGGCTATTAAAACACTATTCCTTTTTCCAGAGGTAAAACTGTGTGCGGCTGACTGTTCTTTGTACATTTTAGCCAGTACAACACACGGCAGCTGACTGAAGCTAGAGCAGATGTGGGAGCCCGACTGCCTTCTAGGAAGGAGATTTGCAAAAACGTAAAACAGGGTTCATCTTCCCACTACTTTTTTTGTAAAAATAACATTTTATGAAAAATATCTATATTAACTGGATATAATTGCTGTTTTTAATGAGTCAGCACAAAGATTTTTAAATTATGTTTTAATTTTCCAATATGGTAAATACTGATAGTGCTCACATCAGTAAATTTCTCAGGATGATTGTTTATTTTTAAGCATGTAAAAGTCCTGAGATAAGAAGTTTGAGGACGATCAGATGTTGAGGTACGAGAGGGCAAAGTTCTGTGGGAGGGCGACTGCTTTAGGGGATCCCCAGCACAGGTCTCAGCTGGTAAGGGAAGAGCCACCCCTTGGATTTACTGTTTCTATCTATAGGGTTTGGAAATCACTGTGAAGAGTTACAAAAAGCCAGGTGCATGGGGAACCTGGCTTCCCCCCTGGGTCACCATTCTCTGTGTTCAGCCGGGTCCCCTGGCACAGGGTGTCCTTTCTGTTTGGAGCAGTGTGGGCAGTCTCCTAGTGGAAACACAGGGACTGGTCAGCCTCATGGCCTTCCCCTCACCGCAACTGGGTTCCAGCTCCAAGAAGACACACTTAGTTTTGTGATTCTTTACTTGAGGCTGCTTGGTCTTTGCTTGGCTCTTCCACAGGCCTTGCTGCCTCTCCTGCCTGCACCAGACCCTAACCTGGTTGTCATTTCTTCCAGAAGCTTCTCCAAGGCCCCACAGAGGGCTGACTTGGGTACTTCTGTCATGACCCCTTTCCTGACAACTTACACACATCCCCTCTTCTTCCAAAAGCTCTGACAGGGTGACCAGGCTCGGCCATGCCTGGCAGTCACCACAGTCTTGGGCTTGGTCCGTATTTACTTCCTTGAGTTTTGGGAAGACGCGTGAGCTTTGTGTGTGTCCTTCTGCCTCTGCTTTGGTAACAGCTCTAGTTCCTGTTTCCAAAGCTGCCCTCGCTCCTCAGCCGTGGCTCAGAGGCAGCATCCTGTCCAGGCCACCAGTGATACCAGCATGCTCTGCGACCACCAGCGCTAGCTGTGGGCTCCATGTCTGCACACAGATCACTTTGCTTTCTGTAACGTGTGTGTGTGTGTGTGTGTGTGGTCACTGGTGTTGGTAAGGGATTATTACTTCAGGTTTGGGGAAGGTCAGTGAGTACTGTAGGACCCGTTAGGCATGAAAACACCCCATATTTCCTTCCTAACAGTGGGAGCCTCTGCCTGCTGCAAACCCTGGCGCCTCCCCCACATCCGCTGTGCTGTTGTGGGGACTCTGTCACCTGTACCAACTGCCATCCAGAAGGGGGCTCAGCACGTGCTGCATTATCAAGGACTTGCATTTCCGTCTCTGTTGCTTCCTTTTTTTTCCACATGTGAAATTTTTATGAGCAGAGAATACAGAAACTCACACTTAGCAAAATTAATTAAAACAAACATCACTACTTGACCCCTTTTTTAAACAAATCTCCAAACACCAAACTTGCTGCTCCTATCTTTGATGGAATCCTAACCCAGGGGGAATCCAAGCTGCTCTGGCTGCTGGTCTTCAACTCACTGCGTTAACTCTGAAGGACACATCTGCATCAGGGCCGTCATGCCCTGTGACTTCACTCTATCCTTTGTGCAGTGACAGTCACTGGACAGTGATTTACGTCCCCATGCATCACTGGCGTTTGTCTCCTGCGATCATGTTTCCAGCGAGAGAGCTTGTTATTGATGAGCTGGTACTCAGTCTGTTTAGTTTGTAAATGTCAGAGGTTCCTGTGGTGATTTATTTAGGAAGCTGTAAAGGTCACTTTGAACACTGCTATTTTAAGAATTAGACTTACAACCTGAAAAACACATTTTTCCATTAAAATTAATGAATGTAATTGTAGACTTTCTGCAGTAAGGAAATTGCACATGTAAGTAGTTAAAACAGACCCTTCTGGCCTGAGGGTGCCGTCCTGATGAAGGCTGATTTAGGAGGACTTTCACTTGTCCCCTGCTTATGTGTTTAGGGCAGGGTATTTCCTGGGGGCTAGTATGACCTGAGATGGGTGGCCCGGTCCCTGTCTTGGCTCTGTTGAGACAGAAGATAATTGGAAGCTGCAGAAGTAGCAACAGGACCGTGGGTGTCGGGGCTTTGGGGAGGAAGCACACGCACCTCAGGCAGAGAGCGAGGCCGTGGGATCCCGACACGCAGCGCACGCTGTTCTCAAGGAACCACGAGGGCCACATGCTGTAGGATCAGAGAGCCAATGGGGTGAGAATGGAGTGAGAGACCCGGCTCTCACGGGCCCTCTGAGCTCCGAGATTGGTACCGAGAGACCTGGGATGCGGGAATTCGGGCGCACAGGGTGGGAGCCCCAGCCTGAGTTCCTGCAGCGCAGGTGGTCTTCTGGGTCATCCCGGTCCTGTGCAGCAGCCAAGGGCACATGGAGCTTCTGAGTTTTGCATGCTTCAGTAGATTTCAGCTGTAGTAGCACCCACACTGCAGGAAAGCAGAACATTCAAAGGTCCCTGCAAATGCAGAGACAAGGGGTGGGGACGGCACCAGCCAGGATGGCACCGGCAAGGACAGAAGGGCAGGTGGGCTTGGAATGCAAAAAGTGGTTTCCCGGGTCTGGTGAGTGACCACCATTTGTCTGTTTTGCTGCTAGAGATTAAACACAGGCCTCACAAGCGCTGAGCCAGGCTCCTACCCTGCCCGCACCCAGCGCCACTGATGGCCTCGGGGGCACGGAGACCCGGGCAGAGCTAGGGTGAGAGGAGAAGATGCTGAGCCCCTCGGAGCTTGACGCCATGCTGCAGGAGCCTGGCGGCAGGTGCCAAAGGCATTGCCTCTACCGCTGCGTGAATACTGATTTGCTTTTGCATAACTGCGGCGACAGACGTTTTTAACAGATAAAAGCAGTTTTGAGTTGTGAAATGTGAACGGCTATCTTGTAAATGTTGAAATTATCTCAATTCTAGGACTGATGTTTCAAACAAGTTGTGTTTCTGACTTTATAAAGAAATATGCTTTAGGGGCAGGGGATTTAGCTCAATGGCATAAGCGCCTGCCTTGCAAGCATGCTGTCCTGAGTTTGATCCCCAGTACCAATTAAAAAAAATAATAAAAAATAAATATGCTTTAAAATTTAAAAAAATTAATTTGAGCCCCAGATTTTACACATTTTACAGCAGAGAGCAGGCAGACACAGAGGCGAAGCCCTGTGGGCAGGAAGAGCCGCACTCGTCCGGCTGAGCTCACCGGCCCGAGCCCCCGTCCTCTTGCTTCGGAATCAGGAGCCCTGAGCCCTGCCCGCAGCTGCAGGCCTGGCAGCCTCTGCTGGAGCAGGCACAGCCAACGCGGGAGGGAACTCGAGGTCTGGAGGAGGCCCTTCGGCCCGCCTTCTTCCTTCTTCTCCACCCTGTCGGCTTCTGACCGCTGGGGTTGTAACACAGAAAAGAGAACGAAGGCAAGAACCTGAGGAGCACCTCACTTTATTCCAAGTCACTCTTTAAAAAAAGATCTGCTCACATCCATAGTTTTGACAGAATTTCACATTGTTTAAGACAAAAAATGCATTTAAATACATGCTGTGAAATATTAATTTGGTGCTTTTGCTGGAGAACCAGATTTTGAGAGTTAGGGTGACTATGTCTCCTTGTCACATTTCCAAAGCCGCTCTGGCCATGCTTAGACCGCATCTCCTCTTCTCCGCCGTCTTGTCTCTGCACACCTTTCCTACAGGAGGAGACTTGTAGAAATTTAAATGCAGCGCTGAGCCGCAGTGGACGTGGGATTTTGCATCCCTGCCAATATGATTTCACCGTGTGCTATGAATGAAGGCCGAGTCACTGAACTTCATTTCCCTCTCTCTTAGATCACGTGTCAGTCGGAGGGCTTGGAGACAGCTTTTATGAGTATCTGCTCAAGGCTTGGTTGATGTCTGACAGGACAGATCTGGAAGCTAAGAAGATGTATTTCGATGCGGTTCAGGTAACCCAACATTTAAGTCACCTTCAGCTCAAGCTGTAAGTTGCCCGTTCATCGAGCCTTACTGAAAAAAGTGGTATTTTATACGAGTGAGTTATAAAACATTCTCAGTTAGGGAGAGTTTGGGGTCTGCCAGTGTAAATAAAAACCATGCCACACGTACTTAGCTCCGATTGGGCAGTTGGAAGTTTTTGACACGGTCATTCACATAAGAGGCACTGATGATCTGAAAAAGAGCTGCGATCAGATTCCATGTAGCATCCAGGTCAGGAACAGACTGCACACGTGAAGTGTCCCAGGGGACTGTTGTCTGAGATGCCACCGCCAGCTCGGTTTAAGTGTGCATTGTTGTGTCACACCATGATCACCCTCCGCCTTAACACAGAGCCTGTCTTTCACTGAGCCGTGTGTGACTCTTTGATGCGTGAGTTCCCTTCTTAAGATCTGCATTTACAATAGTGGGAGAAAAATCATGATTTTATGTTCTAAAAAATGAGATTGCAGACAGCCCAAAGTTAACTTTGTCTTCAGACAAGTGGGCAGTACTGTGAGGGAATCCACGCATGAAGCTCTGAACAAACTGGTATTCGAGTACACGAACGGTTTCTGGAGCCTCCAGACAGTTTTGAGAGGGAACATTGCTGCTGAGCACCAGCGGGGGCCCAGCAGGGAGAGGTCTGTACTCCACCGCCCCAGAGGGCTGCTGTTTATTCTCAGTGCTTCCCATAGTAGTCACCCAGTTTTCCAGGTGAGGCTGTGGAACCCCAGAGAGGTTGCGCATGCAAAGTAAAATGAGTCAGCATCTGTCCATCTCTGCCTCTCCAGAAGGCGTCGATCGGTGTATAAGGCTCCACGCGCACACGACGTTCGCAGGTGTGTTTACAGGTGGAACGTTAGGACCTACTCGGCAAAGCCGGCAGGAGTGCCAGGTGCAAGTAGACAGGAAACTAAACTAAGGTAGAAAACTGCTTCAACAAAAGAATCGTTTCGTATAAAACACTGGAACCTGTACCCGGCTTTGCAGGAACACCCATGTTCAGCTGACTCACATGCTCTGTGGTGACGCGTTCACCTGGGTAACCTCGCGTATTCTTTTAATGTCAGTGATCAGGGCTGTCGGTAACATGATAAAATTGTGGCTAAATCCTCAGAAAAGTGACTTTTTGCTCATCTCCTAGGAAATCATTTTGTTATAAGCAACATTAGTTCACTGAACAGTGGAAAGGGCTGAATTCAGCTCTCGGGGCCGCTGCTCAGCTTCTTCAAGTGTAGGCATAGGCGGTCCTGAGCTGGGTAAGTAGGCCGAGTGCTCACGGTTCCTGCCAGGTCACTGGCAGCCTCAACAGACAAAACGCGGGCAGGTTTTTGCTGATCGGCCTGCAGACTCGGGGCCCTGCCTTCCCCGGGCCGGCCACTAGGAGGGTGGCCTGCGTGGGGCTTCAGAAGCAGCTGGGCCGTGGCCCTGGGGTTTTGTCGCCGGGAGTTTGTTCTTATTCCCATGAGGGCTGGGGTTTGGATCTAGAGCATTCTCCTGTGTATGGTGTCTGTGATGCCTTGTGACTGCTACACTTAGACATCTTAGTTACCCCAGAGTGGCCTCCGTGGTCTTCGTGTTCCAAGACAGGCAGCTTTAAAATAATCTTTGGAATCTTTTCCTCCTAGTGTCTGGAACTCTACTTACATAGCATTTAGCATTTTCTCTTTAGACACATACTTGACAGCAAAACCCATTAAGAAGCAGTGAAGTCCGAGTGTGATTTCTCTCCACAGTGAACACATGCCCTATCCGTTGTGTGCTCCAGCTTAAGTAGTGAAACTACAACAGCTAAACTTGTGATTTTGAGAAGCAGCAATGCCTTCCACATGCACCTTCTTCTGCTGAGGCTTAGGAGAGCAGCAGGGGCCAGGAGCTATGTGTGTGCTTGTAGCACCAGCCATGTGGGAGGCTGAGGCAGGAGAATTGCTGGAGTCCAGGAATCCAGGGCCACTCTGGGCAACATAGTGAGGACCCCCTCTCACAAAAGGAAAAACAACAGTCCCTATCAAGGGTAAGGAGCTTATGTGACTGCTCTGGACAGTTGGCTTGCTGGAGGCAAGGCAGTCAGTATTTGCTCCTGTTAGATTTCAGAATGCCGTTAGTCCTGGAGTGATTACTTCAGTAACGAAATATTTGACACATTCAGCTGGTTCTTAAGGCCCTATCTGGAGACCACACTGAGAACCCCCTGGGCAGGTTATGTATCAGACATTTAAATTCTAAAGGCTTCATCGAACTAATGGTTTTCAAACATGAAAGCGTTAAACTACAAAATATAGAATATGCCTCCTAGTCAGTTCCCTATAACCTTGTCACAGAAATTTGTGAGAGCCACTGAAGACTGTTTTCTTCTTCTTTGTATTTATTTACATTTTCTGTTTCTACACAAAACCATTATTTCAAAGGTCTAAAACTTCACCGGAGTTTATTTTCCCAGGAAACAAGTTGGTCAGAATCCTGCCAAAAATAATAGAGTACTTTATTCAGGACCCACCACAGGGTAGCAATGCTCCTCTAACCTGTGCTCAAGCCGTTATTCTTGCCGTGTAGAGAGAATACTCTCTTGGGTGATGAGCAAGTGTCTGCTTGGAAGACTCTCGCAGTTTGTGTTATGAGAAGTGTAAAAGGCCAGGATGTTCAGGTGCATTAAATAAGAATCAAGTACTCACGTAATAACTAGACCATCAATAAAATTAATTGAACCACAGGTAATGAGCACGGCAGTGTTTGTCTCTTACTGCCTGAGTTTCATTTGTTTATTTGTAGTAAAGGTAGGGAAGGTTTTAGCTTCCTGTGTATTCACTTTCATTCATTCTTCTGCTATTCAGCATGTGACTCCTGAAAACTCCCCAAGTTTTGTAAGTAATGACGGGCGCACACACATTCCTAGCCCTGCTCCTTCCCTCCATGATATAGAAAGGAGCAGGAGGCGTTTTCTGTGAGGTGTTGGAAATTACTAATTCCAAACACACCTCATTTTTGCCTTTTAAACATAAGATTTGTTGTATTTCTCTAGTTTTAATGGAAATTAACAGTTCTTGAGCAGAAATATTTTATAAAACATCTTTAGAAAAGCATTATCATTTCTCCCAGGTTTGACCATCTTGATTCTTTTTTTAAAATACTTATTCACTGTATCCTACCATGCTTTCCCCTCTTTTTCTCCACCTCCCTTTTATTTTTCCAGCATCAGATTTATTTAGGACCTTAGAAAGTCAATTACCATATATGCAAATTGAAAAACAGACTAGAGGGCCAAAGAGCATATAAAATGCCTGGCAGCCATACGAAGTCAAGGCCTGCGGTGCTGTTCCGTAGATGGGGAGGGAGAACCCCATTCCCGTGTCCCCACAGTGGAGTGTAAATGGCAGCGGCCCATGACCTTGACTTCGAAGGTGTCGGTTTCCAGACTGCCCACCCTCTGTCCCCTTAGCGTTATTCCCGTTTTATGGCTGAGGATAAGAGGCGCCCCGCAGGGCACAGCAGGGCCAGCTGCCCCCAAGGGTCACAGTGGCAGAGCTTTCTGGCCACCATCTTTTATCCCCCCTTTGACGTCGGCCCGAGCCTGCCTGGGAAACCCTTTGATCTTGTGCCAAAGATCGGTGTCAGCTGCGGCTTCAGCTGTGGGGCTCGGCAGCCTCCTGAAGCCCGTTTTGGAGAGCCGCACTCCCTGCTCAGTGGCAGGTGCAGGGCTGGAGGCGGCCACTCCGCCCCCACAGTTAGCGTGTCCCTGTGACTGGCCCACCACACCCAATGGCCCTGCCCCTTGTCAGGCCCTGGTCTGCCGCCCAGTGCCACAGGTTGGCTCCTGTGCCCATGTGTGCCCGTCTCCTTGTGTAGCGGGGCCTGGGCTCTGTGTCCTGTCACATCTGTGATGTGCAGGTGCACTAACCTGCCCCGATGGGGGTGGCTTTGGGGACCAAGTGAGCATCTGGTCATGGAGCAAGCTGGCCCAAAGGTATAAATTCTGACCAAAGCAATGTGGAGTGGGCCAGATGAATGGAGCAGCAGAGAGTTTCATGTTGAATTAGGTTTCTAACTGCACACCCAGGCCGGGGGTCGTCTTGTTTAGTAATGGTACCATACTGTACTACCGTGCTCAGTGTGAATTTGAGCCAAGATCGCAAACTGCTGACTGTGCTCCATCTTATTTCAGGCCATCGAGACTCACTTGATCCACAAGTCCAGCGGGGGGCTGACCTACGTTGCGGAGTGGAAGGGTGGCCTCCTGGAACACAAGATGGGCCACCTGACCTGCTTTGCTGGGGGCATGTTTGCACTCGGGGCCAAAGAGGCGCCCAAAGCCCTGGCCAAGCACTACCTGGAGCTGGGAGCTGAAATCGCACGCACCTGTCATGAGTCTTACAACCGCACCTGTGAGTGGCTGTCGGTCCTGGACACCCAGGCCCCTGGCTTCGATTCCATTCCGCATGGCCCTGGGTGGGGAGGGGCCTGGTGAAGGGTGATGCCGTGGTTAATGCCGAGGAGGAAGAGGGACCGCATCCTACTTTAAAATATGCACCTGTAGTTTGCCACGAAACAAACCCAGGCCATACGCGTTAAGCCAGAGGCATTACTGACCCTGCTTCAGCTAAATAACACTGAGTAAGGGTCTCTGTCCCAAAGCAGAAAAAGCCATTTTCATGAACATTACTCATCTTCTCCTTGCACGTAAGGGAGCCCACGAGTCTGGCTTCCTTTTTCATCCAATGCAAATTCACAGCGCAGAGGTTAAACACCTGCCCTGAGACCTGCTGCTGCATTCACAGCCACTCAGCGTCCAGCTGCCAAGACGCCTTGCGCAGGCACTGACCCGGCGGGTGCTCAGTAAATAAGGTTATGTGGAAAAGGGAAACGAGCCTTGCCAGTTTCTAAAACAGAATTTTAAATGTCTAAACCCTAAAGATGTGTTGAATATTAAATATTGCATGATGTTCATAACAGTTTTAAAGTTTGTGCTCGGGCATCATCCGCGGGCTTGTTCAGTGCTTTGTAGTGGACACCGGGCCTCCCCCAGGATGGTGACCCTCCTCACTCACCCATTCATTTCCCCTCAGTTATGAAGCTGGGACCAGAAGCCTTCAGATTCGATGGCGGCGTGGAAGCCATTGCCACCAGGCAAAATGAAAAATACTACATCCTGCGGCCAGAAGTGATCGAGACGTACATGTACATGTGGCGGCTGACTCACGACCCCAAGTACCGGAAGTGGGCCTGGGAGGCCGTGGAGGTGAGGTTCTCACTTGCGTGTTTCTTACTGACCCACAGCTTTGTGAGGAGTGTTGCTCGATGCCCATACACATGGCACATCAGCTTCCCGGTGATCTTTAAACCCTCAGCCAGGGTCTCATTCAGGACCAGGTGTTTGCATTTCAATCACTGCATGCGTGTGACCTCGGCTTTGCTGTGTAAGTAACAGTGAAGCGTGGCTTTGCAGGCACGCCTGGGGGTTGGCGGGTGATCGAGAAAGGACGTTACAATGTTAAGTTCCCAGGACTGGAGAGACAGTGATCAGTGCAGAATTCCCAGAGTCACTGCTGGCTCGGGGTGGAGGGCACCTCAGCTGTGGCGTGTTCTGAGGACTCTCTTTGGGGGTTGAAAATGATACTGTATATTTTCACTTAGGGCAAATTAGTTATTTAGACCTAACTTAGAATAACTTGGAGAAGCACGAGCCTGTGAGGCTGTTCCCCATTAGCCTGGGTCTCTCTGAGTGTCATAGCTTCTGTCCATCCCAGGGTGTTAACTGTCATCTCGTGCTTGATGTGATGTCATCTTCTAAACTAGTAAGCTGGGCACCTTGAGCTTTGGGTGCCAGAGGAGGTGGCCCTCAGGATACGCAGAAACTGATTTTAAGCGCTGTTCTGAAGAACTGGGAGGAAATTTGGGGGACAAGAACAAGTGATTCTTCAACCGCAGCCTCATTCTCTAGCGTTCTTTGTTCGAAAGTTAGCTATCTCTACGAACTGCCTTAGGAAAAACTTCTCAGGAAATTAAAATGAATGTTGCCCTTGTATAAAATTTAACTGTCTTTAGAAGTCATTCATGAATCTTTCATTTTACCCTCCTGGATCAGGGTGTGTCACTCATGCAAAGTTTTCTAATTATGTCCAACCCATGGCAATTCCTGTTTCTTTCAATTCCTACTTTTTTTGGGGGGGGGGGGGAATGTTGACATTGAGGCTCATCTAAGCTTCAGTGATACAGAATTATTTTAAGCTTAAGTTGGGTAGCAAAGGAATTAAGAGTTTAGTTTGCAAATATGACTGGAAATTGAAAATACCGAGAAGAACATCTTTCACCAAGTACAGGGCACCATGACTGGGAAGAGCATCAGCATCCTCCGTGCCGATAAGAGTCCACAGCACTGCCCGTGAAAGCGGGGCCTGCGTTTCCATAGGTGTCTGAAGGCGGGAATTGGAGCACAGCGGAAGAGGGCAGTCCGGTGGCTGCTTGGGAGGAGGCTGGCTTGCCTGCTTCTCTGGGATGGCGGGGTTGGCTTCCAGCTCTGCAGTGGGACCTGTGAGGTGACGCTGTGTCCCCACGTCATAGGGGCTGTCGCCCCAGGAGAGCCCACAGTGCTCTCTCCCTGGGACCCTCTCCTTACCCCTCCACCCCTGGGCTTCTCCTGCTCCACTTCCCTGGGCCCAAAGACCGCAGCAGGAAGCCAGGCCAGGAAGGGGAAGCTTCAGCCACTGAGGGTCCGTAGGTGGCCATCCCACCTGCTCCAGCGTGGGGAGCAGGGCTGCAAGCACCGACCTCAGTGTGTACCCACTCGCCTCCTGGCGCCCCCTCAGTGGAGCCTCCTGCTGTCACCCCAGTCACCCCCAGTGCCTCCAGGAACCCCAACTAGGACCCCGGGAATCAAACTCAGTGCGGCCTCAGCTCTGTACCTGTAACAGCTGCCCCGGTCAGTTCAGGATCGAAGCAGAGCCGAGCCCTGCAAGGTGCAGTGATCTGGCTTAGTGTCACCAGGGCAGGTCAGGCCCACAGTGCACTGCATCTGGGGACAGTGTGGGGCCCCTGGCTGCCCACCTGTCTGCACACAGCCCCTCCGCCAGCTGCCCTTTCTGCCCTCCGCAGGCCTGGACTCCAGCCCTGTCCTCCAGGGCTGAGCTCGAGGTCGGCACAGCCTCAAATCCAGCTGTGGCCTCCGAAAGGCCTGGACAGCAGTGGAGTCAGGGCCCATGTAGGCGGGACCCAGCTCCCTTGTAGGCAGAGTGTCCCCCGCCACCTTCCTGTCACCCTGTGGTGACCCCGGGTGTTCAGCTCCAAAACCGCCCCACACGGGGTCATCTGGTGCTCTTCCCAGTAACGGTGTGGAAACTAAATTCCCCCTAGTTCAACACCTGACACTGCAGGTGCTGCTTACAGTCGCCAGCAGGTCACACCCAACAGTGCACATCTGATAGCACAGTATCAGAACTTAACTTCACGTGGACATTCAGCGAGGCACTGCCGCAGCTGGCCTAGCACGGGCGGGACTCTGCGGAGGGTCTTGTGTCCTGCCCCTCACACTCTCCCTCGTTTTCTTTTTTCAGTCCCCTGACCCGGAGCTTCCCTGCACTCCCTGACCCTCTGAAGGAAGTCACCTCTGCCTTCCCTGCCTCCCCAACCTAGCCTGCCTCTGTTTCCAAACCCTGTGCTGTGTTTGTGTTGCCTGGTTCTCTATATTCTTTCTTTGTTTTAATTTCTGAGACAGGGTCTCATCATGTAGCCCAATCTGGCCTCAGGTTCTTAGAGATCTTCCTGTCTCAGCCTCCCAAGTGCTGGGGTAACAGGGGCACCACCACCCCCGACTCAGCTCTCATTTTCTGTCCCTGGATTCACTCACACAGGAAATTCTTGTCTCCCTTATCAACCCCTGTGGGTAGAAACTGAGCTCACCAGCCCTCCCCTCTCTGCTGGGCACTGCAGTGTTGAACTGTTTTTCTCCAAACCTCTTTCTAGCCAATGCCAAAGTCTGTGCTTTCAAGAAAAAAGTAGGGCATTACTATAGGTATAAAAAAGACAAGACTGTGAACCCCAGAACTGAAAACTGAATGAAGCATGCCGTGGGAAACTAAGTGGAACTGTCTGTCTTGCAGTTTATCCCATTGTAAGCAGTTTAGTCTTCGCTGTTGGTTTACACAGTCAGTGGTGGGACCAGATTTCAGGCAGCAGCTTGTGTACAGTGGGAATTTTTATTTTGTGTGCGGCTGACAGGCCTGGCAGATGCGGTAAGCACAGAGTAACTGCACAGAGGGGAACACGCCTGTTAACTAGCAGGGCACTAGGTGCAGTTTCAACTACAACAGTGCAGAATACAACTCTGAGTGAGTTAAAGGCTTAAATAGGACTGCTCAGGGCCAGGGCCAGGGCCAGGCCAAGGCGGGGCCGGGGCCAGGCAGCAAAAGCTAGGTGAACACATGTAGGACCCTCAGATGGAAAGTTCTGGACAGGCAGGAAATAAATGAACAGCCACGACGCCATTCCCATAAGGTGGCCCTGTCACTAAGCCACACGTGACGATGTCCAAGGAAGGGTTAAACTCCCAAACACCCAGGGAATTCAGGCAACTCGACAACAGAAACAAGGACCAGAGCAGGGATTTTCAAAGAAGGCCTGCACAAGGCCAGGGCCGTCTGGAAAGATGCACAGCCACGCTGATGACTAGAGAAAAATGTCACCTCACCCCCACTGACACGGCTGCCCTGGAAAAGTCCCGAGGGAGCTGGCGTTATCACAGAGGGAAGCGAGCCTCTGTGCGCCATGACGGTGACGCAGATCAGGACAGCTGGATGAGGAGCATGCAGCTCTCCAGGAAGTGGAAGGACAACCGTCCAGGGAGCACACACAGGGGACACCCGTGTCGCAGATCCCAGATCTGCCGCCACCAACAGATGGCGTGGCGGCCACAGGACAGTGGGACAGTACCCAGCCTTGAGCAAAGGGAGGAAACCCGCCGTTCCCAGCAGCACGAGTGAACAGAAGTCCTTGTGCTGCACAAGGTCAGCCAGGTGCAGAAAGCCAAGCACCATGACACCGCTTCTGTGTGGAATTTAAGGCAGTTTTTACAAAACATCATGGAAGCAGAGAGCAGAGTGGCAGTTAGAAGAGGCTGTGGACGGGCGAGGAGGGCAGATGTCGACCAGAGAGGGTTTTCAGTCGAAAAGTGAACCAGCTGTAGAGAGCCGACCTGCAGAGCAGCTGGAGCAAACAGTAACGTAACCACACAAAACAACCAAACGTGAGGGACGAGGCTGTTGATCACAGGAGAGTGGATGAAAAGCGAAACAATGCTGCTGTGAAGTAAAACACAGAAAATTAAATAGCACATGGTTTCTCTTCCAGGGGAGCCTAAAATATGATACATAGGAGAGTAGAGAGCAGGTAGGAAATAAGGCGGACTTTCTGGAAATAAGGGAGAGTGACGGGAAGGGACCAGAGTGACCACCACACGTCACACCTACCCAGCTCCCACGAGGAGCCTCGTGGCTGCAACAGGTCACAGACGTGCACTAGTAAAAGAAAAGGGTGAGTGACGTACTTGTGCAGCAGTGTGACTAACTTGATGGCGGTGTTAACCTCAGTGTGTGCATCAAAATATACGTACGGCCTTGCCGTGCCCAGTTTATCACTCATATAACAGAAAGGCTGGGGAAAGTAACAGAAAGAGGGATTGCGAAGCAAGGGACAGGAACAACAGTCAGCTCCGGCAGGTGGCAAAATGACAGGCAGGGTCTTTGGTACCTGCACCACCTGTCTCTTTTTCCAAACTTGCGTCCGTTACATCCAGGCAGCTTCAGACCTGGGGGCCACCGATCGCTGGGCAGCTGCTAGTAGATGCATCGCAGTTTTTTTTTCATGCCAGACTAAGGAAAGGAAACCACGCATTTTAGGAACAGAACCAGCCACAGCGCCTCACTGCCTTGGATCTCTCTCTTCGTTTGGCTCTGGACCAGTATCACTAATTCTCAGTCTGTAATCGATGTTTACGAAATGAGATATTCTGACTAGAGTTGTTCGGGTCCAGTGCACTTTCTCAACAGTGGTTCACGATCAGAGGTATCGGTGGAGCCACTGTGCAGGGCCTGGCCCAGGCCTGGAATCCCAGGCCTCGGGGCAGCCCCTCCTCCCTTGAGGTGCACAAGCAACCCTGGCAACATGGGGACAGTGAGCAAGGCTGTCTCAGGAACGATTTGTCGGCAAAAAATAAACAGTAGACTGGACTCACCCTGCAGGCCTTGGTGTGTCAAACCCTGCTGTAGGAGAAAATGGTAGAAATGGTGTGTCAAACCCCTAGGAGAAAATGGTAGAAATCGGTATAAAATTATTCCAAAACTGAGTGTGGAAGTATTCCATATATTCTCCTCAGATCTCTTGGTTTTTCATATTTTATTTGCATTTGTGTTCTGATGTTTCTGTTTTAACTGCACCTAAACCATTCACAAGCTTCTGTTTGCCTTGAGTGCTTGTCTTACCTGACAACCCAGCAGTCCGTGTGTCTGGGCGCCCGGCCACCTTCCTCATCAGTTTTCCTCTGTGACCCAGGCTCTGGAAAGTCACTGCCGGGTGTCGGGGGGCTACTCAGGCCTGCGGGACGTGTACCTGGCCCGCGAGAGCTATGACGATGTGCAGCAGAGCTTCTTCCTGGCAGAGACCCTGAAGTAAGTGTCGGTGCTGGCCCGAGGGCTGGGCTGAGGTTCCTGGCAGAGGTGTCCACGTTGCGAATGGTCACATGGTGCCGCCTGGGTCTGGGAGCTGTGCCTCAGTCCTGCCCAGTGTGGTGGCTGGGGCTGCGCTGTGCAGTTGCCAGAGGGTGCTGCTCCTGCGCCTGAGAATCCCTCAGGGTCCCACCAGCCCGGGGACATTGTGTGCTTTCCACTGTCTCTGGGCTCATGTGTTCCTGTTTCTCCTCTAGATATCTGTACTTAATATTTTCCGACGACGACCTTCTGCCCCTGGAACACTGGATCTTCAATTCTGAGGCTCACGTCCTGCCCGTACTCCATGCAGATAAGGAAGTTAAAGTCAAAGAGAAATAAAAAGACATTTTCCATTTTCTTCTGCTTCATTCCCTTCACTGCATACCTTAATGGGTCCTTTCCTGGTAACCGGGCACATGATGAACTTTTATCAATGAATCTATGGTTATTCTGACTTCTGAAGTTGCTTTGCAGTCTTTTATGTTTACTATGAGGCATAAATACACCTAAATTTCTGTTCCTTTCTTACGCAGCCATTCGGTCAAGTCACAGATTTAGTTTCTCTGGTTTGTTTGAATAATCTGTTATCACTGCAGGTCATCAAAATGTGGTACCATTTTCCTTAAACACGTAGGTAGAATGGTATTCCAGTGACCTCTTTGTTACCGTTTGATTTGACTGCAAAACTTTTTCCTCCTCTGTGAGGAGAGGACGTCTGCTTTAAGCTGTAATGTTTTGCCATGTTGCAAAAAGCCATAAGAATAATGAAATATTTAAAAGCTTTTTCCTTTTCAGTATCGCGTGAACATGGTTTGTCTATCCAACAGAGACAGATCTGACAACTGTGACAGCCTCCTAATGCGGGTCTATCGTTATTTGATAGGATATCTCCTAAATAGCGTCACTCACCGTGTATTTCAGGTTAGAAAGTCATCCCCAAAATCATCTCACGTTGACCTCAGGTCATTCACCCACAGTGTGCACTGGCTGATTGATCACGTTGCTGTTCCCTCATGGGTGAATTTGTTCTCGACTTTGGCTTCAAGTGTCCAGCATCACTTCTGGACGTGGACTCTGCTTCGTCTCTTCCATTCCCTGCTCCACAGCAAGGCAAGCTCTCGGGCTATGCAGAGGTCCACCACTGGCCAGTGGGTGCGCCGCTGGCCAGTGGCATTTCTTAAAGGGAAACCGTGTCCCTGTAATGTGCTAGCTTTTGCTTTTAACCAAATAAGTAAAGAAGTAAAGCAATTGGGTCTCTAAAGAGAGGGTGATGATTATGTGTGGCTGTCAGTTCATTTGTTTCCACATCATATTAAATTTTTACGCGAAGAAAGAAGCATTCCATTTGGTTCAGGTTTTTCAAGTCTGAAAAGGATCTTTTTCCAAATGCAGTGAATGATTCCATTTGAAAGCAGGATTTGATTCAGTAAGAGAAGCTTTGGCAACTTACTTATTCATGAGTCAAAGAGGAGTCTAATACACTCTTAGGTCAAATAAGATTATATTTAGATGGTTAAATTAAACATGATTCCAACTTAGAAGCACCATACAAGAATGGACACCCACAGTCAGTCTGCAGCTGATCAGCATAATTATTTGATTCTTCTAAACATTAAGTTGGGAAAGAAAGAGGACCGGTTTTCCCAAGAAGAGATTTGGTGAGATCTTGTGTCTTCATGTCACCTGGGTCGAATTTCTGCAGAAGTCCTGGTCTGGCACTATATGTACTGAGATACAGAGATTCTCACAGCCTGAATTTACACCCCACTGTGGTCAGACCAGCGCCACCTCCTGGGTCAGCCAAAGCGTAGAGTTATGGCACTATGCCACTCTGTTTGTAGATTAAAACTGTCCAGGGTCAGCAATTTCATATGGTTCAGCCCAATATTTTTAAAACAATTATTTTCATAGATCTCTTTAAACAACACTTTTAGCTATTTCAGCTTTTAAAATGTCTCAAAAGATGTCCTTCAATAAGACTGGTTTGTATGGCCTCTTTCTGTTTTGCTTTTCGGTATGGTACATTGGTGTGTGTTATAGAGTGAGTTCATAAAATTGTCACTAAGGGACAAAGGTCCCTAGGGTACATCATCATGGCCATGTTAATGTATCTGTGTGACCCAAAAAACTCCTACTCGTATCTCAAGCTCCCTAAAGAAATCACTGGACAAGTCCTTTCCCCAAAAACTTTAAGGTGAAATATAAACAATCACTGCCCAATTCATTACATGCATTTAGATTATAGTTTTCACAGGAACGTGCTTGGATTAGTGATTTATATTAATGAGTTTTCTTTGCATTTCAATGTGATCTGAAGGAGCACAGAGCTGACCTGTACCCCACAGCAGGTGGAGTGTGAGGTCGGGCTGTGTGCACCCCACACTCTCCTGTTAGCCCCTCCAGCCCTGGCTTTCAGTTCTGAATTTGCATTTCTTTAACTGAAGTCCCAAAACACCAAAAATGTAAACAAGATAGAGATTAATATTATGGAGATGTAACTTAAAGATATATTTTGTGTTAATTATGTTAAACAACTGAAGTCTCTAAGGAGACACTGTCTTTCATTCATTTTCACCAAAATTCTGCAATTGAAATGATGTATGTATTCATATCCTTAAAGGTGAGCAATTTAAACAACACTTAATTTTGTGTTTATGCAATATGTTTTGATACACTTTGTGCAATTAATATTACACATAAGTTGTATGGCAGTTTTTAGAACTCAGTGACTTCTTTATCATGACCTTTTCATTTGTATACACACTTTTTACATTGATTGTTTCTGATTTGTACATAAATCCATCCTGTCATTTCCAACTTTATATAAACCTCTAATGTTATGAGAAACATAATAGATTGACACATAATTTTTAAAAATTATATTTGTAAAACTTCTCTATTGTGAATAAAGTCTGTTAATATATCTCCTCATGTGCTGTATTTTTCCCTTTTAATAGTCTGAGTGTCTGGGGGGAGTGTGTGCAATTGTGAATGGAAATATGAACTCCTAGTAACCTCAGGAACGAAACATTTCCCATGAAAACCTCACACTGCAAATGAGACGCGACCTTTGGTTAAACACTCTTACAGGAAGCTAAGCTAGGTCAAGGCCAGGACATGCAGGCCAGAGGCAGGAATTCCTGGCAGGAACAGGGCGCGGTGCTGGTGCTGAAGCTGCGTCCACAGAGAGCAAACTCCCCACCCACTGCCCACCACCCACTGCCCACCATCCACTGCCAGAGGTGACAGGGCGCCCAGCCTTGTGCTGGGAAATCAGGGAGCTGCAGTGCGTAGAAGCGGGTAGTCAGGCAGGCACAGTGGAAAAGAACCCAGGCTCAGGAGAACCCCCCATGGTGTTGAAAAAGCCTAGGTTTTCACATTTTATGTCGTATTTTTTTCAGACTTTTTGGCTGCTCTTCCCACTGCTTGAATTCTTGCCAGGGATTCAGTAGCTCAATCCTCCTCTCATTCAGCTCTGCTCAAGCCGCCCTGGCAGAGTGGCTGCTCCTGCAGATCAGGAGAAGATCCTAGCCCCATTTTATTTCCTGCTTCCTATTTGTTTTACATTCAATTCCTCGCTTGTTTATTGTGTATCTAACTTCTTCATGACTGCGCCCTGTGAGAACAGAGACTAAGCACAAGCATGCGTGTGTACACGCACGCACGCACACACACACATAAGCACACATACAGAGGCCAGCCTCCTTCCATTCCCAAGCCAGGACCTCGTACTTGGTCGCACACAGTGAATATTCGCTGGGTGAGTGTGAATCAGTGACATCCACCAAGTATTCTGCTACACTATTTCAAGTGTCTTTCAATCAGCAATTTTTTAAGAAACTAAATTTATATTTGGACTCGAATCAGTTCTCAACAAATTTACTTACATGATGAAGGCACCATGTACGACCTTGTGTAAAATACAAAAAACAAGTTTTCTCCAACTTAAACATCCCTTCAGTGTTACTGCTTGACTAGTGTGTTACTGTTTTATATCGTCTGATTTCACCATCTGCCTCATAGAGAAATTAGGAATAAATAACTTTCAGTAGCATCAAGCAAAAGAATTAGTTTTTCCCCCAATAGATTCAGTCGAATGAGAGCCTTGTGAACTCAGTTATTTGTAACACAGATGGCACCAGTTGTATTTACTAATGACAGATTTGTTAGAGTTTGCTCTAAGCGTGATACTTCATTTTATTTATCCAATCATCAGCCACCCACACAGAAATGGCAGTTACCAACACATCTAATTTCTGATTACTTAAAATTTTAAGAAAAGAGAGCCAGGTGAATCATTTTGTCACTTAGGCATGGAGCACACATATCTGATTACCATTCCGGTTCCATGTGAGTGGCACAAGCAGTCTAAACTCCTAGGTAACTTCATGGTCTGGAGGCTGATGGCCTCTTTCCCATGCTCATTCTGGTGCATGAGTCAGGATTTTCACGAACTGATTGCCCAACATCAGATACACATTCAAACAAGACGTGGGAGTGTAGGCAGTGTTGACTCTGACTCTTAGTTTAAACTGAGGCAACTGGGGGAGTTCCCCAAAGTAAGGAACTGGTTTCTATCCCTGCTCTGTGCTTTGACACACGGGTAAGATTTCGTGCTAATGAACAAGGAGCTAGACAAGCAAAGGTCGAGTCCAACCAGCTGCCCCAGAGTAAAGGTGTGGGCACAGAGCTCACGTGCTCAGTGGGTCCACGGCTGTGCTTCTCTCCTGAGATGGGGGCTGCCGTTCGCCGACAGCAGTGTGTTCTGTAAGGCTGGTTAGATCCAGGTTGCAGAGTCTTCCCCAAATTTAATGACCAGAGCTGTGATGGGTCCTGGCATATCCACAGTTCACTGTCTTTTCAAGCATTGAGAAGCACAATTTTAAGGTACAGATGGATGAAAGTCCCAAGAGTAGCAGATTTAGTGAATTAATTTGGGGATGATGACAAACATATGTTCTTTCTCTGGACTTAATCTCTATCTCAAAATTTAAGTACAGCTTGGTGATTTTGACTTTTCACAAAAGCATTCCTGAGCAATAATTTTTACACCTAAATCTGTTAGAAACACATTCACACTGAATTTTTAGACAAGTTTTTCCTACTTGGGGACTCTCAAAAGCATTAACTGCAGTCATCCCTGGTTTTAGTCTGTGATTATTTCCTTTCTCCCCCAATAGCTATTTCTAGAGTCACTTGTCAAGGTGGTTCTTCTGTTCTTGGTGACTAGAACATGACTCTACCCTGCTCAGTGTGGCGCCCTTTTCTGTCCATGCCACGTCCTAGTCCATCCATGCCTTGTGACAATCACTTCTCCAGGAAAAGGACGCCGCATGTGGGAACTGGGCACGGGGATCTTGAAATGTTTTGTACTGATAATTGTAATTTGTGTAGTTCACATGTGTATGTTTTTATATAATGCTCAATATGGAGTCAAGGGTGGAGACTCCAGGGGGGTTGCTGGAGGCTCTCTAGATAACCCCTTTGTGAGGACTGGTTGTGAAATTTTACCTTCTGTGAGTAGTATGAGAGAGTTTATACAGAGGCTTTAAATGGGAGAGCTCATGGAGGAGGATTTGCGGGGTTCCTGTGAGACAACTGCCCTGAGACACTGGACAGGCAGCCAAAGACGGGCAACTGGGACACATATGTTACCCACCGGCCGCCT
>PVLA01012323.1:0-45458 GCA_004027455.1 Hydrochoerus hydrochaeris | reverse complement strand
ACAGGTCTCTGATAGAGTATTGACCTCCAGGAGCAAAGTGGTAGGGGCACTTAAGGCTGCCTGCTTCGCAGTTTTATCTGCATGGTTGTTGCCCTGTATTATAGAGCCTGTATCTTTTTGGTGGCTATTGCAGTGCACTATGGCCAATTTTTGTGGTAGCATAATAGCCGCCAAGAGTCTAAGAGTTTCTTGTTTGTTTTTGATCTCCTTTCCAGCCAAAGTTAGGAGTCCTCTCTGCTGGTAAATAGCCCCATGTACATGCACCGTGGCAAAAGTGTAGCGGCTATCAGTATAAATGGTTGCCCTTTTTCCTTTCGCCAACTCTAACGCCTTTGAAAGGGCAATTAATTCTGCCCTGTGTGTGGATGTGCCTTCTCTCAGTCCTGATGACCAGATAACTCGAGTCCCATCTGTAACCACGGCCCCTGCATGTCTCTTACCTTCTAGTAGGAAACTGCTGCCGTGAGTGAATGAGGTAACCTCTGCATCTGGGAGTGGCTGGTCTGTCAGGTCTCAGTGAATTCCAATTTCCTCTGTCAGAATCTCTTGACAGGTATGTAGGATTGGCTCAGATGTCTTATCAGGCAGTAGAGTGGCCGGGTTGAGGGCAGTTGGAGGACCGAATGTTATTTGGTCCTTATTGAGCAGAAGGCTTTGGTAGTGAGTGATTATGGCATTGGAGAGCCATCTATCTAGGGACTGGCAGATGACACTTTCTAATATGTGTGGGGCTACTATGGTCAATTTTTGTCCCAGAGTCAGTTTATCTGTGTCTTTGGTTAGGATAGCTGCTGCTGTGATAGCCTTTAGACAATGGGGCCATCCATTTGCCACAGGGTCTAATCTCATTGACAAATAGGCCACAGGTCACTTCCATGGGCCAAAGGCCTGAGTTAACATCCCTCAAGCTATTTCTCATTTTTCTTCAATATCACTTGGGGCCCTTGAGGCTCGAAGGTTATTATAGCTCTTAGTTTAGTTAGAAGATCTCTCCCCATAAGGGGAACTGGGCACTCTGCTATTACTAAGAAGGAATGTAGGACTTTACCTTTACCTAGGTCCATAGTCCTCTTAGTGGTCTATGCTCTGCATTTGCTCCCATTAGCCCCTTGAATTAAGGTCCTCTTGGATGAGAGAGTTCCCAATGGGGCTTGCAGAGCAGAAAAGACAGCTCCTGTATCTACTTCAAAGTCCTCTCCTCGTTAAAAGTTACCCTGAGCTTGGGGAGGGGATCTGAGCCTCATCCCCTCTAGTCTTCTCCTTCCAAGGCCAGCACATTAGGTTGGCATTGTTGATCCTCTAAGGCCTGTTCCTTTTGTCTTTTTCTTTTGTTTTTTCTTTTAAGCTTGAGGCAGTCTTTGATGAGGTGTCCCAACTCCTTGCAATATGCACATTGGTTGAGGTCAAGAGGAAGGCGGCGTGGCTTATCCTCATCTATGTTTCTCTGAACTCCTTTTACTACTGTGGCCAAGATTTTTGTCAATTCCTTATTCCTCTTTCTATCTTTGGTTAGTTCTTTCTCCTCTCTCTCTTGGAATATACTTTATCAGCTTTTTTACCAAATCTCTTAAAGTCAAGTCTTGTAACCTGTCTAGTCGTTGGAGCTTATGCCTAATGTCTGAAGCCAACTGACCTATAAAGGCCATGGCAACAGATGCCCATCGTCCCTCATCTTGAGGGTCAAAGGGAGTGTACCTACGGTAAGCTTCCTTTAGTCTCTCAAAGAATACTGAGGGTGATTCGGTAGGCCCTTGAAGGATCTCCCTTACCTTAGCCAAATTTGTAGGCCACCTAGCAGCCACTTGCAGACCCACCACTAGAGTCTGGCGATAGATGGACAGATGCTCCCTACCTTCCTGAGTATTGGGGTCCCAATCAGGGTGGTGTAACGGGAAGAAGTCATCAATGATATTTGGGAGCTGGGTAGGTCTCCCATCCTGTCCTGGCATGAGTTTTCTTGCCTCTATGAGGATTCAATCCTTTTCTTCAGTGGTGAACAAGGTCCCCAGCAACTGTTGACAGTCATCCCAGGTAGGCTGGTGAGAGAACATGAGAGACTCCACCAACCCAGTTAACCTAGAAGGGTCCTCAGAAAAAGGAGGGTTATTATTTTTCCAATTATATAAGTCAGAGTGTGAGGGTCGAGACACCTGCTGTGTGTAGGAAGAAGCCAACAGATGCCTTCTCATGCAATTGGCAAGGGGTTTTTATTGTCCAAGCATGCGTGGGGCTCACTGAACATGCAGGAACAGAGAGCCACGAAGTGTGCCGGAGCATGGCTTTTAAACTACCAAACAAAGGGAGGAGGGGTCTTTGCAAGCATGGTCACAGAAGCAGATGGCATTGGTTAGTTTAAATAGCTTTCCACATTCATTGGAGGGGGCAACTATAGGGTGGTCTAGAGTTGGGCAGTGGAGGGTGCTTCCTAATATGGGCAGCAGATGCCCAGGGAAGGTACACTCCATAAATTCCTTAAACATGGGAGGGGGCTGTTTCTACCTTGCAACCCAGGTTTTCTAGTCAGCTTAATCCTTGTCTGAATTTAATCTAGGCAGCTTAACTATAATGGCTCAATTCCCAGAATATTGGGAGGAGATGAGTAGCATAGACCATGTACTTTTAACTAGAGAAAATTCCTTTTACAGTTTCAGTCCTTAATGGCTGGCTTTAAAGGCAAGGTCACATGGTACAGGGGTAACAGTTCAAGGCAGTGGAAGACAGCAAAAGCAACAGGAGCAAAAGGGGGAGGGGGAGGAAGGCTCTTTTTCTTCCCTTAGTTTGCAAGCAGGCTACACCCCTCCCATGGGAGTAGCACCGGCACCATCTCCTTCTCTCCTCTTGCACAGCCTGAAGAAATTTGCAAAATAAGGATCATGGCCCCCTGCTGAATCTCTTAAACTTCTGACCTTCAAAAACTGACACAATGAACAACATTCCAATGGCTAATTAACCCCAGTCTACTCCCAGAATGTAAAGCTGCCCAGTTGCTTAGTTAAACTTCTAGACTGCTCAGGTTGACACAACATCATCAACAATGATGCTTACTTTCTGATGCAAAGCTCTATAACCCTTCCTACTCTGCCTTGGTAAGGGTGGTTGCACAACATTTTAAATGCTCTTAACACCACTAAGAATTATTTTCTTACATATGGTTAAACTGCTAAAAGGTATATTATACAGTATACTACCATGAAGTCATGGTTATGAAATTTTGGCCTCAGTTGTTAACAGATTATTCCTTACAACCTAATTAATAATTGTTCCTGGAAAACCCTACAATTTTGTGAAACTGCAAATACACAGCATTTGGGGGAGGATTATTCAGTTTTTTTGCTGCTGATTGGCTGCTGCTCAGGCAGATGCACCAGCATTCTACATCCTAACAGGCAGCTGTACCACATGTGAGCCATCTGGAGTGTTTTTAAAGCCCTGAGATGCCACCAAAACTCCCTGCACCTTGTAAAGGTTTATTAATACAGTGTTTTATTAAATTACATAACTGCTGAAAACAAAGCATATTTAGAGTTTAAACTATTTAAAAAGGCATTTATAGGCATTTCTCTAACTGTATCTGTAATTTCACAGCTATTTACAGCTATTTATAGAAGTTTAACTCCAGTGAATTTCAGAGGTTCACTGTGTATATATTTTGCTACAATAAAAAGCAATCTAAAAAGAAGATTTGCATCTCATTCTTCCAGTACTGATAGGGACAAGAAAAATTAGGCATTCGTGTTGTTTGGGAGAGCACAAATAGGAACCTCTTTCTAAAATCAATTTTGGTTTTGTGTAAAGTGATCATAATTCTAACCCTTTTAAAAATGAGGTCTAAGGGCTGGTGATTTAGCTCAGTGGCTTAAGTGCTTGCCTGGTAAGCACAGGGTGGTGAGTTCGACCCCCAGTAACCGAAAAAAAAAAAAAAATGAGGTCTCACTGTGTTGCCCAGACTTAAGTCCTACCTTCAAGTGATCCTCCTGTCTTAGCCTCCCTAATGCCAAAACTACCCTTATGCTTCATTCTCAGCATTATTTGCTTTTTTCTTTTCTTTTCTTTTCTTTTCTTTTTCTTTTTCTTTCTTTCTTTCTTTCTTTCTTTCTTTCTTTCTTTCTTTCTTTTTTTTTGGCACTGGGGTATCGAACTCACAACTGCGTGCTTGCAAGACATGTGCTTATGCTGCTGGAGCTAAATCCCCAGCCCTTGGTATGATTTTCAAAAACTAAAAAATTTAAATAGTCTAAATTTGACCATTTAAAATTTGTTAAGTAATTTAAAATATGTTCATGAACTGGAACGTTAGTTAGGTATTTAAAATTATAGTGTAGAAAAATATTTAATGACATAGCAGAAATGGTCCAGTATAATGTTCAATGAAAAAGATAGAAGCTAGGTAAGGTTCCACCTGTAGGTACTCTTAGGAACCTGAGGCAGAAGGATTGTAAGTTTGAGCCTAGCCAGGCAACTAAGTGACTTAGCAAGACCCTGTCTCAAAATAAAGCTGGGTCTGTAGTTCATTGCAAAGGGCAGAGACTGAACACCCACATTCTAGAAAAAAATCATAAAATCTAGGTGTTACATTGATTACTGAGTCCCTAGGAGTCTGGTACTGTTTATTAAGTTTTGTAACTTACATGTAGGCAAGCTTAGTTTGGCAGCATTCATTCCCCATGAATCTACAATAACTTTCAGTTGATAAAATTACTCTTTGAGACTGGAAACATTAAACTGTAGGAATCTAACATACTTTCTCTAATATCTTAGGATATAATTTACCTGCACCTAAAACCAAACTCATTAAAGTAACGAAGTTTACAAAAATCTCTCCTCAAATTTCTTACCTTCCTTGGACTTAGGGTTCTTCCTAACCTCTCCTCTTTTATACTTGTCATCTGAAGGTCACTGAGAGAAGAATGGAGGAAAGGAGACTTTGGTTAGTTTTGCTTTCTCCATTACCATTTCAACATTACATCAACTTCCCTAGGGACTTTTTGGTTTGGTTCTTGATATGAACATGTCTTCAAAGGATCCCATTTAGTTTTTGCTGTTATTCACACCTCTGAACTCACTCTACCTTCTCTTTCCTGCTATTATTATTTAAGGGTCACTGTGCTTCCTAGCACTGATGTACATGAGTACATCAGTGTATGATGTCACATTTCATTTTCAGAAGAATCTCTGCAGTTAACTTCTGGTTTACATACCTATGTGGTTTTACCTTTGTAGTGAGATTATTTAAAATGCTAGTATTTAAACTAAGAGGCACTCCCAAAGGAATGGGAAGCCCTATTCTTACAGATAATTTTATTTCTAGGCTAAATTTCCATTGCCCACTTTGCAATAATTGATATGCCTTAAAAAATATTTTGCAAGTTCTCCCTTCCAATTTCCTTTTTTGTGTGTGTGAGGTATCGAATTCATGACCTTGAAATCACCAGGCAAGTGCTTAAATCACTGAGCTAAATCCCCAGCCCCCCAAGTTCCTTTAATATTAACATTTTCACCAAGGAAGAGAAGGTTGAAGAACACAGTGCAAATTCGTTTTTATACATCTTGGTCATATGTGTCATTGAAAAGCTCAGAATATATTATAGGCCAAGGTGGTATGAGTGATGATGATTTTCCTTTAGTGACCTGCCTTTCACACCCCTAATATAACTAGAGAAGGCAGAGTTCTTGAGGATGAGATACATAAAAGAAAGTGAATGCAATGTCTGTAAGAAATATTGAGCTGGGGATGTGGCTCAGCAACAGAGCATATGAGGTTTGAGGTCTGGGTTTGATCCACAGCACTACCTCAACCCTCAAAACAGGGAAGATATATTGAATAAAGAATGCTTTTGCTTTTCTCTTCTTTGAACATACACATTTTTTCATTCTCCCATGATACTCCTTTTTGGAATGCACTATCATCTGGAAAGAAAAGCACCTTTGTACAGATTAGACTTTTTAAAATATAATTGGAATATTTTATGCTACTTCTAGGATTTTTGAGCCATGTTGTGTGAAACCTGTGCAAAAAATGTTTCACATCACTTTTTTCACAGCAAGTATGCATTATTCAACAAGGCAGGTAAGAATTATTTCACCAATTCATCTGATGAAATCATGAGTTATTACACTTATTGTCAACCTTCTGTCCCCTGATTCCTGCCCTATAAAATAAAGCTAATGATTGTGCTCTTTGCTGAGCTGTTTTGAAGATTAAATGGATTGGGCACATATATAAGAAATGCAAAGAATAAAGAGCAGTGTGTATTGCATATTGAGTGCTCTTCATTTGGGATGCTCCTCCTCCTCAGCCTTTTGTCCTCTTTCCTGTCTGCTCTGTCTCCTTTTGTCATCTCATCTAATCTCTTTGATTTAAATGCCATCTATGCTATTGATCCCACAATTGTATTTCTAACACCTGCCTGCTTATGCCAGAACTGCAGACATATATCCAACTACATACAGGACATCTCCACTTGGGTTCTTTGTTTTCTGACAAAAGGTCTTGCTATGCAGTTCAGGTTGTCCTTGAAGTCACTATCTAGCCCAGGATAACCTCAAACTCATAGCAATCTTCTGACTTCAGCCTTCTCATTGCTAGAGTTACAGATGTCTGCCACTTCACCTGGGATTTTCCACTTGGATTCTTAACATCTCAAATTATTCTCCACAAACTGAATTCATGTTGGGTCTTTCTAAGACTGTCCCATCATCAGCCCTCCTCTTTTTATTGAATGTCAACTTCATCCTTCCAATTGCTAAGGGCAAAAAACACAGAGCCAATCTGCATTCCTCTCATTTCTTCATACCTCATATTCAATCCATTCCCCTGAAAAAAAAATAGACCAAATCTTACCACAGGAACTTCCCCCGTAACCACCCAGCAGCAAGACACCACTGCTCACTCCTGGTCACAGGAGACTCCTGTTTCTATTATTGCTTCCTATAGTCTGTATTTGCTGAGAAATGGTAAGACTGACTGTTCTGAAATGAAAATAAAACCAGATCATCCTTCTGCTTAAAGTTCTTTATTCATCCCCTAGTAACCAACCTTTTTAAGGGTTATATAAACATGCATTTGTACAGACACACTAGTTTGTCAAAGTGATTGTACTAACTGGGACCAAATTATTTTCATTTCTTATCTGAGGATGGAAGTAGCATCCTTTTCCTTTTGAAACAGTAATACTATTTCTAGGAATTTGTCTTTAGGAAATGACCAGGAGATGACCAAAAATTTAAATTCCAGGATGTTGATCACAACAATATATATAACGGGCAATATCAGAAATAGCCTAAATATCTAACAACAGGAAACCACATCTGAGGTCCTAATAGCTAGAAAATAGATAATATTAATGGGCTGAATGTATTTTCAAAAGAATCAAACTGTTATGGCTTATGTCTAGTTGTCACTCCAAAGCCTCATCTAGTCAGAGTTGTGACATTTTCAGAGGTGGCTGTTTCTAGGATGTATGATAATGGGATTGCTTCATGGTACAATGCTAGCATGAAGGTTTCTAGGATTAAGGGTGTGAGTTTGACCTGCCCTAAGTAGAATAAGATAAAAGAGGCAGAAAGAGCTGTGATCACCCTTTGCTTGCTTCTGCTGTATTTGGCCTTCAGTGAAATATTTCCAATCTGAGATGTCACCCTGCCTTCGAGCTAAGCCAATTATGGACTGAAATATCTCCAAACTATAAGCCAAATAAAGTTTTTCTCCTTTCATTTTGCATGTTGTGTATTTTGTCTCAGCAATGAGAAAAGTTACTAAAGTACAAACATGCATTATCAGTAGAATAAAAACATATGAGCTATCAAGTGCACAACAAGACCAACTTTGCAAATTAAAAAAATTCACAGAAAGAGAACAAGACTAGGAGGATATACACCAAAATATTAAAAGCAATTATCCCATAAGAATGCCACAGAGGTGGTCATGGTTGAGAGTGGAACAAACCTCAAAAAGCCCTACTTTCCCACCAGCAAGTCGGTTTGGAATTCACTTTCCCAGAATGAGAGAAATTGCTATCCAACACATACAGTGCTCTGTCATGTCCAGTTAGACAGTCATCCCCTTTGCAGTCTGCCAATGCCCTCAAAGCATTTCACTGAATTTTAACTGAACTTATTGTAATAAAGCCATTCTCCTACTGCATGGTTAGCAATTAGGAAAAAAAACTTAATGTCTTCAGAAATGTAACCCCTTAAGTCTACCCTAGATTAGGTTGAGTTTAGCTATTTTTTGCAATAATGATAAGAGTTTCCTAAGAGCTTCTTATCAAGTTTTCCTGGTTTGAAACAGTAGGGATAAATGCATGATACAAGTTCCTGCTCCTTCTCTGTACCCAATTCTCAGTTTTTAGCTTATATATTTCTTAGACTTTACATGGTAAGTTTCAGTTTTACTTCCGAGAGCCAGGCATGTTGGCACACACCAGTAATCATAATGCTCAAGGAAGCTGAGGAGGAGGATTACAAGTGTGAGCCCAACTTGGGCAGTTTACCAAATTAGTGAGAACCTGCCTCAAAAAAATAAAAAGGATGAGGATGCAGCTCAGTATAAGAGCCCTGAGTTCAATACCGACTGCAGCAAGCTGGGGAAAAAAGTGTTTCTTGTTAGTTACCAAATGAAGTGATCAACAGAATAAAAGAAAATTTAAACCAACAGAAATTTTTCTTCTATTCTTACCTAAAGGATACATAAAGTTAACAAAAAATTCTAAGAAAGAGACAGGCATAATGGTGCATGTCTGTTATCCCAACTAGCAGGGAGGTTAGGCAGGGGAATCATAAATTCAAGGCCAACCTCAGCAGCTTAGTGAGATTTTGTCTTTAAAAAGAAAAAAACACATCTTCTCTCATTATTTTCATAACTAGAGCATAGATACTTTCTAAGCTACCAATTCATTTTCACTGAAAAGTAAAACAAAGAAACAAAAAGCAGGATATAAAGGTCTTAAAATATGGAACAAACCATTGGACTACCCAAAATTACCTGAAAGACAAACTTGTGGATTTTTTTCATGAATCAACTCATAAAACTCAACCACAAAATGTGTCATGTGCACAATAAAACAAATTGGCTTTTGCATATTCTTCTATTTAATCCAGTTAGTTTTGAGCTAAGGTAAGGTAGTTAAATATTCCCAGGCCTTTTTTGACACAGGTTGTAATAAGTCACTTGGTGCCCAGTTTGAGCTCCACCTTGTGTTTCACCTGCCTCATCCTCTCAGGGTGCTGAGATTACAGTTGTATTTTTAAACTTTAATTCAATCTTATTCCTGCAGTCCTGGGAATCAAACTCAGAACCTTTCACATGCTTTATCATCAATTCCTATACTTGTTTTGAAGAAAAATAATTTACATTTCTTGATGGCTGGAAGATTAGTATGACACCATTTGCAAAAGAAATTATGAAAGAATTGAAACTTAAGACAAATTCATGACTGAACTAGAAAAACAGCACTTAGAGTAAGGGAAATTAAAGATATTTTCATGTCAAAGACAGGAATATTATTTGGAAACAAATGACTAATGATAAAGTTAATCAAGTAAAAGTAAATATTAAGCAGTAACAAACTGGGGAAAAAGGGACAACTTATAGAGAAGGGACAATATGAGATAATTACAGTTAGCATATCAAGGATTAATCAAAAATTAGGAACAAAATACAAGATTGAAGGCACTGATAATTCAAACAATGAGTGCTTTTTTCCTTAAAAGAATACATAATGCTGCCAAAGTTCTTACAATAACCCATGACCTTAAAGAGGATTTTATTAAATGGAAAAGGAATTTTACTAATAATGAGCTTGATAACAAGCATCAATAAACTATTCAAATTAAACAAGACAATACATGATATTTATGATCACTTTGGTGAAGAATTAGAAATTATAAAAAGAAGCAGACACAAGAAGGTAAGAAAATTTTCATAGAATGTATGGTAGCAAAATTCATCAATAGGAGGACAGTGCATCAGAAATTGAAGAAGAAACAAACAAATAAAAAAGAAATAGAATACAAGGGGATGTAGATCATAAACACAGTGACAACATAAATATAATAATAACATTCATGCTGAGTCCAAGAGCTGCCCAGTGACTCAAAAAAATAAAAAATAAATCAGACTTATAGAAATTAAGGGAAAATTAGAAGCTTTCCCCCCAAAAGCTCTAAAATATTTATTCACTGAACTCATAGCAAAAAGGTGTCCAAATTTAGGGACACATTTCAATATTCAAGAGTAATATTTAACCTCAAATAACCATGCCCAGGATAGAACAGCTCCATGATGCATCCTAATCAAAATCTCAGAAATTCAACAAAAGAAATAATACTGAAGATATCAGAGAAAAATAGCAAGTTACTTAGAGGGGCAAGAATATTGAGTTACAGCAGATTTTTCAATACAAACCTTCAAGTCCAGAAGAGTGTGGAACAATGTCAACCCAGACATTTGTATTTCCTGCAAAACTAGCCTTTAAATTTGAAGGCACTAGCACTAAAGAGCCCAACTGGGAAATTGTATATCTAACTGAGAGAATAGTTTAAAAAAGGAAAGAAAAAAGAAAATGAAAGAGGAAAGGCAAGTCAAGGCAAGAAAAGAAGGAGAGGAATCAGCAATGGAAAAATAATGCGATGATATTTATTGTAGTATCTCTAAATGTTAATTGTTTTAACACTCCAATTAAAAGGCATAGACTGTAGGAAGCTGCCCTCTCTCCTGGATTGAAAGGCCTGACCATGGACAAAGTGAGACCATCCCTCCCTGGCTGTTCCTGCTCAAAATCAAGCCCACCAGGGGCACCCTTGCAGGGCTATTCCTGGAAGGCCCAGAATTTCACTGACAAGAATCTTTGGCAAGGGGCCTTCCTAACAGCCTTGCCTAACATTCACTATACCTCTCAGCCCTCCAAGACACTCTCACATGACTTCCCCACACACCATCCCCTTCTTTGTCAGACCTTTATATTGTCAGAGACAGGCCTTCATATTGGTCTGATGGCTCTCCTGGCTTTGCCCACCTTTATGTTCACATGGTATTTCTCTTAATAAATCTCCTTGAAACCAGTCTGGCATCTACTTCTTGGAAGACCTGCACTAAGTCTGACATCTAAGGCATTAGCACAGTGGTTGTCAATGGAGTAGAGTGACAGAGAATTCTTGGGAAGGCAGGTATGGGATAGAACCTGGCAAGGAGCAGCTCTGTGCTTTAAAATTACACAGGAGTCATTGCAGGCTGATGCAAAGCAAAGGCTGCAAAACATCAAAGACAAATAACAGGACACTGAAAGGTTTTCTGAAGTAATTTTATATGCATTAGGTTCCTTTAATCCTCACTATAATTCTGTCAGTATAGATGAGGAAATAATTTATACAAAGACCTATAACTATTAAGTGATGGTACTTAAATTGAAATATAGCCAGTGTAGTTTCTACATTCTATTCTTCTCTTCAGTGTCTTAAGGGGGCAAAAAGTTTTTACTCTTCTTTAAACTATATTTTTAATTGATTCACTGTAACTTTTTTCTAATAATGATAAGAATTAACTATAATGTATCCCATGAAAGTGAATCTACAGTGCCAGGCACAGTGGGGCACACCTGTAATCCCAGCACTTAGGAGGCTGAAGTGGGAGGATTGCTGTGAGTCTGAGGCAAGCCTGGGCCACATAAAAGTTCAAGGCCAGCCTCCACTACATAGCCAGACCCTGCCTAAAAAAGTGAGTTTACAGGATTAATGTTACATATTTGTCATTTACAATTAAAATGTGAATTTATAAAGAATATAAAGTTAACTAGCTTGGAATGATAGCACTAGCATATTTACTTCTCAAAATAAAGTGCTAATACAAACTGCAAAAATCACATTTCAAAATTTCTATTTACATGGCTTTCTGAATTGTAGCACAAATATTAAAACTTCCCACCATCTGGTAATATGCCTCCCCTCAGGAATTCCTGGGCACTCTAATTTACAAGACTTCACTATGTGTCCTCATACTTCATGATATTCATTGGTTTATTTTCATCCATTTTCAGGATGTTTCTCCTCTAAAATCATGCTAGAATTTATTTTCCAAGTATGTCTTATTTTCAGTGAAACAGGAAATGACTTTGACAAGGAAGTACTTATCCTGATTTTTTTGAGTTTTACATTTACTCAAAAACTATACTGTCAATTTATTGTTTTAAGTTATAAAAGATAATTAGTGGATAGGTTGTAAAAATATCAAGAACGATGACTCTCTTTCTCTCTTTTTTTGTGCTAGAGATTGAACTCATGACCTCACTCATGATTCACTGAGCTGAATACCTAGGCAAGAACTATGACTTTTAATGATGAATGACCATATAAAAAGAATGCTTTCTCTACTACTAACATCATCATGTTAGCACTTCATTTTGCATAATGCATAATCATGTTTGCAAGGTACTAAGTTCTATCAATAATCAATAAAAGATTCATTACTTAACATGTACCCATATCCATTTAGCCATTTTCAAAGTGTTGAAGTTGCCATTATTTTAGTAGTTTTTATAAGAGTAAGTCTGATATCTCATTTTTATGAGAAATTTTAAAATATTTATTTTTTACCAAAACTTGAATCATACAAGCAGGAGATCTTTTACTGCATCACTAAAAACTTTTAGTTGACATGAGCCATCAATACTGAATGTATTTTAATACTGTAGAATCAGTTAATGAATAAAGTTATCCTCTTAAGGTTACCACACCGACCTATTTATCCTTTATTAAAAATATCTTCATACTAACAATGCCTTGGAATGATTAAAAAATAAATGTGAATGTTCTTTCATTAGATTTACAGAGGAAAGACAAAGTAGCCTTTGTTGGTTAAAAAATGTATTCCTCTGCAGAGGCCACTATTACTCCAGAAGAGTGGGCTTATTCAGTTATAGCTAGAAATTAGAAGACATTTATGAATTTATAATAAAAATCAAAATGCCAGCAAAGGCAATGCAATTATATACATGCATATTGCTGCATAAATAATAAAAGGTAAATTGAGATGATATGTATTTTTATACTTTTCTCCTTTTTACTGCTATATATTTGGAATATATAATGCTTTGTTTATCCATGGGGAAGCTTGTACTTGTACATAACAAATCTTAAATCTGTTTTTGTCCCCTTCCCCTCCCACTCCTCTGTCTCTTCACCTCTTGTCTCCTTTCCCATTTGAAAAAGCTCTATTTCTATTTTTCCTTCTTTTTTCCCCTTTTCACCGTCCCTCTAGCTTGTTTCCCTTTCTATTTGAAAAACATCTCCCCATTTCCTACTAGCTTTTATATTGGCTTTCTCCTAAAGAATAACCATGTGATATTTAAACTTATGTGTCAGATTAGTTTCATTTAACATTGTGGTTCATTTTCCTGACTGTCTGAAGTTTATCCTTCTTTATAGCAGAATAGTACTTTAGTATGCACTGTTAGGGTTTGTATTTAGATGTTCCCCCAAATCTTCAAGAGCTTATAGGTGGGGTCTTAAAAGGTGACTAGATTATTGGGTGGTACAGCTGAATTACTATTGGGAGATTGGGTCTCGTTGGAAGAGGCAGATCACTGGGGACACTGGAAGAGTGCATCTCCCTCTCTGGCTCCTCTCTTCCCTCTTTTCTAGTGACCATCAGGTAAGCAGCTTCTCCTCTGCCATGCTCCCTATTTCTTCTTTGGAGCCAGTGAAGTACAGACTAAAATATGAGCCCTAACAAACTTTTCCTCCTTGTGGGTATTGGGCTCTGTGCTGCAGAGACAAAGAAAGGAACTAAGACAACATCATGCCAATTTTCTTACTGTCTATGGGAATATCTAAATATAAATGCATATATTTACATATTTATAGTTTTATATATATCAACACATTACTTATATAAACCAAAGAGTAAAATATTGAAATATTTGTTTTATATAGAAACTTTCTAAAATATTCTTTTAAAATAACAAAGATTTTATATAATACTGTATTATGGTCCTCCTAAGAATAAGAAATTCATAACTGGGATTAGCCATCAAGATAAATACCAAATTTTAAAAGAACTGCACACATACCAGGACACGTGTATATTTGCAGACATTCAAGAAGGATTCACAGAACACACAGTGACACAGAGGGTTAATGAAGATAGGCACAGAGATGCACTGTAGTCATCAGCTCATTGCCAACACAGCCAAGATGGAAGTAAAAGGCAGCTAATTAGTGATGACCATGTGAGCCCAAACCTCTGCAGTAGTAGAAAGATCACCAGGAAGAAAGACCATGGCTTATCTGCCTGACTCTCAACCTTACTCAAGTGGGAAAGGTATAAGTTAGGTGGACTTCTGAGTCCACTGGATTTCCTGTTTGTCCCCAACTTATAGTGCAAGGTCCTTCATTATTCTGTCATAATTATATTGTAATTCCAATGTTAAGTACAGTTATCCAAGTATCATAATCCATTTTCCAGTTTTCCT
The DNA here is from genome assembly GCA_004027455.1 of Hydrochoerus hydrochaeris. Taxonomy (NCBI): domain Eukaryota; kingdom Metazoa; phylum Chordata; class Mammalia; order Rodentia; family Hydrochaeridae; genus Hydrochoerus; species Hydrochoerus hydrochaeris. Next base: position 30,993 of record PVLA01012323.1, on the reverse strand, counting down.
CACAATCCAAAAAATTATACTTGTAATCCCAGCACAACCCTCCCCATAAAAGTCATTTTAATCACATCATATTAATCTGACAGTAACATCTGAAAAATATCTATTGAGGTTACATTTTGCTTTGGCAAAATATTTTAAAGCATTTAAAATTTTATTGTGAATAAGTTTCACCTTTGAGGATCTTGAGATTCTGCATTTCTAGTAAGATCCCAGGTGAGGGTTCTTGGGCGAACTGCTTTAGTCCCAGAGAGGATTATTATGATCTCAATTTTCAAAATACAACAGATACAGGATGACACTTTTTAGTGAAATTTCAGCACCTTCTGAGTTTAAGGCAACAAAGTAATTTTAAGAAAGAGAAAAGCACACATGACAATAAAATGCTACCAATTGCTTCTGCTGTCAAATTTCATCTGTGATCCTTGACTGCCAACCCTTAAGCAGTGATCCTGCTCAAATCTGTATGGAGGCCAGACAGTATTTTAGGTCCAGATAAGCTGACTGTTCCTTCCTTTCAAATGGTCACTGGAAAGATCAACCATGTTCTATGCTTTAAAAGAGTGCACTACTTTGCACTGAATTCAACCTCTCAAGCTCCTATAACCTGTGCCCATCTACTCAATGCATTCCTACACAGAAATACTAAATTGGAAAAGAAAGTTATCAAGAATTATCAGAAGTATATTTCTTAGGATGTGGGTTGTAAATATTTCTTTAAGTATTATTACACATGAACTAAAGGCAAACTATATATATATATATATATATATATATATATTTATAATATTTAAAATATTATATAAGCAGGAACTTCTATTTCAGAAGTTAATTGAAGCAGAGCAGGAAATTGGCACATTAATTGGTTTTGTGTCACATACTAATATCAATCAGTTCACTTTTTGCTATCAATAGTTGTTACCATTTACTTTAATACACCTTACAAGTGTATTTAAGCATTGCTATAAAATTAAGCACATTTTAAATCCACTATGTGAAATGCTCTATGTGAAAAAAGTATTTGGAAATGTCTTCATCTTTTGGGGGGGAGATTTCATGTTTTAAAATTTTGTAAAGTAACATGATATAAAAACCATTTCATCTGTGTGCAGAATATTAATATTCTAACAGAAAGAATATATAAGCCCTTCCTCAGGGACTAAGTATAATATTCTGGACAAGGGAGTGCTGGGAACTTGGTTTACCAGTGTACAGACTGCTTCTTTTAGGTTGGTCTCAGTCTACCATCTCTGAGCAGTATAAAATTTTGAATCTATCTTCACTATCAAGTTTGACTTGGTCCCCTTTCCTTCCCTCAGTTAGTAATAAATAAAAATGGAGCTTTACTTTATGTCAATGAACATACAACATGATGTCTAAATTGACTCCTGAAAGGCAACTATCTCCAGCATCAGCAAAATCAAGACCTGCATGCTTTGCTCAAGTCATTTTCTCTTTGTACTGCACTTCTTTTATATTTATAGAAATCTTCAAACTCTCAAGTGCTAGCAGTGTCCCTGGGTTAGTTTGCATTTCTAGCATGTACTTTCTTCCAATTTTTCTTTTGAAACACATCACTTTAGGTGACCTCCAAAAAGTCCTCTTTGATTCCTAAATCACTTTTACAATTATTTTTTCCAAGATGAAGTCACAGCTTCATTATTTAAGAATCTAGCATTGCATAAAAATTTTGCATAAATCATGCAATAAATTCAAATTAGTCTACAACTTACCATAAAGACAGTTTTGTTTGATATTAACAGTAAGAATCTCACATTTCAGAAAACTGCAGTGGTAATATTGCAAAATCTACATGCCAGTAGATTAAAACAAACAGAAATTTGAGAGAAAGTAATCAAATAGACAATATACAAGAGGAAAAAGTGAAAAATTAAATGAGAAAAAACTTAAATGGGTAGAAAGACCAGTTTAAGGATTATAACATTATATCTATTCATAATGCTCATTTATTTTAACCCCTTAGGAAAAAAAGGAAAACTGTTTATGTATCCAATTTTCACATATAAATCTTCATTTAAGTTATGTGTACCACATAAAGGCCTCTGGTAGAGCTGAAATGCTGACAGTGAAACTTGAGTATTGCTGCTTCAGTGTCTCTGGTTAAAAGTCTGTTCCACATAAAATAAGAAGTGGAATTACATTCATTCTTGCTGCTAATATCTAGAAATGATTTAAATACAATACAATAAACTTTTCCTTTACTCTGTAACTCATAAATACTATGAACTGGGAAAGGAATACAAGTTGTTTCCAATTTTAACAATATGACAAATTCACACCTTATTTTGGTTGAATCTTCCTATAATAAAAGAACTGTTTTATTTCTGACACTATCCTTCTAAATTGTGGCTGCTTTAGTAGGTCATCTGTCAAAATATATGCCACATAGTTAAAAAATTCCTTTTACAAAATGGCACAACACCTCAAAGAAGCAGAAGATATACATGTCATTGTGTACACTACTAAAAAGCCATTCTTCCAATGGAAAAGGGCATGCTCATTTCAGAACCAACCATAGAAATAGAAAGTATAACAGAAATGTGCATATAAATTAATTATAATTTGTTTTGCCTTTCTCTTTATTCTACCATAATTAAGGATAAGTCAGTTTGCATAATCTTTTCAGCTGGGATTTAAAAGCCCTACAACCAGGTGTGGTGGTGCATGCCTATAGTCTCAGCAATCCAGAGGCTAAAGAAGGAGGATTGTTGGAGTTTGAGACCAAGTTTGGCTACAAAGTGAGTTCAAGACCAGCCTAAGCTGCATAGCAAGGCCCTGTCTCAAAATGACAAAAAAATAAAATCAGCAAAATAAAACAACAACAACAAAAACCAAGTGAACAAACAAACAAAAAACCAGAATAGACAATACCCAAATTTCTGCAAAGGTAAAGTAAATTTAAACAATTGCACAGCTAATAAAGACTGAAGGGAAAAATAGTATTTGCAACTTTTTAATGTTTGCTTGTTTATAATCCCTACAAGTGTAGAAATGATAGCTAATAAAAAGTCAAAATTTTCACAAATGGAAGTAATATATAGTAGAACAATAAATCAAAGGAAACATTTATTAATAACTGAAGCCTATTTTATTGCTTCATGTTAATGTTTAAAAACTTATGCACAGTTATTTCATTTAAAAAATTAATACTACATATCATATTTCTAGCTCGGTAAACAGATGAACTCGATGTCTTTCAATAAGTTAATGATTCAGCATTGTATGGTGAATCATATATATGAAGAACCACAAGTTATAGAATTACTGGTTTGAAGTTAGGTTGAAACACATACATATTCATAGTTTCAACTTTTTTCTTCTTCAACCACCAGATTCTGAAGCTACAAACAAGCAAAAAGATTACTTTTCATGACAAGACTAATATAAAGATGAACTAGTCTCACAGATATATTATACGTAGCATTTTATGAATAACAGAGGTACAACTGTTTTCTCCCAGATGATAGAAAACTTTCCAAATAAACTATCAAGAACCCAAATAATGTGTAGCACTAAATAACAATGTAACTTTTTATTCTTAAAATGCTTGCCTTCACATTTCTAACACAATGCTAGCAGAATAAATCAAAGATTAGAAGCTACTAGTAAAGCTTGGAAAGGCATTGCTTTCCTAATATTCTTTATTCTACAACTATGACTTCTATTCTCAAAAGCAATGTGTACTTCCAATGTGTTGGAATTAATGATACCTACCTCAGCAGATTTTTAGGAACCTTATAACATGATTTTCCTAATGCAATCAAGTTACATTTTTGTACTTTATATGACACAACTGTATTATTTACAAAAATCAGACCAAATTAAGTAAACCCTGCAGGTCAATAACCAAGTAGTGTTCATAAAAAGAAAAAAAAGTGAAATTTAACAATCTGTACATCCATTCTCATCAATACTCACTGAAGATTTTGCTACTTGTTTCTTTTTCTCTGCTTTCCTCTTTTTTTTCTAAATTGATGTTTTCTCTTTCAGTCAGTGTAATTATCATACTTCCTCTAGACACCTGAGTCACAAACATAAATCTACATAATAAACTTGTATTTTCCAACTAAAATTTGCCAGGATTTCAATTTTTTAAAAAGGTATGTTTCGTAAAACCACTCATAGATTCCCATTCATTAAAGACAAGCAAAGAATTTTATTTTCATACATTATCCTTGCTGTTATGATTTTAAAAGGATGTTCCATGTTTCTCTCTCATTCTTTTTGAAAAGTTAAGTTTGCTGGTACAATTTAGAGATACATAATGATCACATTCATCACAAGGAATTTGTACCAGTACATGATGTATCCTGGTTCCTCTTTTGTTTTTCAATCTGGTCCCCTCCTTTCAATCCCTTTTCCCCTCCTATGTACAAAACTTTGTTTTCATTTTATCCTTTTATTTTTTCTATTCCCTTCCTTCTTTTTTCCTCACCCCTCCCTAGTTCTCCTTTCTTTTGAACAAATTCTTCCTATTTCACAATACTTACTATATACTTTGGTCCTTACTTACACTTTTGGTTTCTCACACCAAAGAAACAGTGTCATATTACATGTGCATTTGATTTATTTCATTTGGGGGTGTATGGTCTCAAGATCAATTCATTTACCTAAGAATGTGTCAACTTTATCCTTCTTTATGGCTCAGTAGTACCTCATCATAGAAAAATAACATATCTTTTTATTTGTTCCTTGGGTGATAGGTATTTGGATTGTTCCCAAGATTTAGATATTACAAACTGTGCTTGTATAAACAAGGATGTTCATATACCTCAGTGGTATGATGTTTTTAATTCTTCTGGGAAGATAACCAGAGATCAAATGGGACCTTTAATCCTAGTTACATGAGGAATCTCTACACTGATTGGCACAGTGGTTGCACCAGTCCACAATCCCAGCAACAGTGGAGAAGTGTTCTTTTTTTTGATACAGCCCTGTCAGCATTTGTTGTTAGTTGATTTCTCAATAATTGTCATTCTTTCTGGAATGAGATGGAATCTTACCTTTTTTTCTTTTTTTAGACAGCTTTTCACTATACAGTTCAGGATGGCTTGAGTACACTTTGTAATCCAGACAGACCTCAAACTCATAGTGATTCTCCTGCTTCAGCCTCCCAAATACTGGGATTACAGGCATGTGCCACCACATGCACATTCTCAGTGTTGTTTTAATTTGCATCTTTAGAATGACCAGTGTTGCAGAACATTTTTTTCACAGATTTTCTATTTTTATTTTTCTGAGCAGTGTATGTACAGCTTAAATGCCCATTTTTGGATTGGGTCTTTGAATTTAGGGGGATCAATTTTAAAAATGCTTTATATATTCTAGACATTAATCTTTGTCTGATGGACAACTGGCTGACTTTTTTTCCATTCTGTGGGTTGCCTTTTCGTTCACTTGGAAATTTCTTTTTCCAGGCAAAAGAGTTTTAGTAGGATGAGATCCAAGTTGTTGGTTCTTTGTAGTATTTTCTGTGCAATCAGGGTTTTTCTTACGAGGTCTTTTCCTACACCTGTGAATTCAAGAGTTCTATCTATTCTCTCTCCCAGTAGATTAATGTTTCTATTTTAAATTTAGGTTTTTTTTATATACCAGTGATTGAACTCAGTACCTCATGCCTGCCAGGCAGGTGTTTATGCTGCTGAGGTAAACTCCTGGCATTATTTATATCTTTGATCTATTTTGACTTTAGTTAAGTGCATGGTAGGAGATATGTCCAATTTTCATCTTTGGTATGTGGAAAGCCAGTTTTCTTGCTACCATTTATTAAAGAAGCTATCTTTCTTCCAGGAATGGTGTTTGGTCTCTTTGTCAAAGATAAGGTAGATGAGTGTTTTTGGAGTTGTTTCTGAATCATCTGGCAATTTGTGGAGTATGGTCATTTTTACCATGTTGGCTCTTCCTACTTATTAGCAAGGGATATCTTTCCATTTCCTGATTCCTGGAAACAAGTATCACCCTGATACCAAGACCATAGGAGGATCCAACCAAAAAAGAGAACTGAAGGCCAACCTCCCCAATGAACATGACACAAAAATCTTCAATAAGATACCAGCAAACAGAATGCAGTAAAACATCAAGAAGATTACACACCATGCACAAGTGGGATTCATCCCAGGAATGCAGGGATTGGTCAACATATGCAAATCAATAATGTAATACACCATGCCAACTACACCAAGGGCAAATATCACACAATCATCTTCATAAACAGAAAAAGCATTTCACTAAGTTTAATAGCCATTCATATAAAACCCTACAGAAAACAGGAATAGGTGTTCCTTATCTCAATCTGATAAAAGCCATCTATGACAAACCAACAGCTAACATCATACTAAGTGATCATAAACTGAAAGCTTTCACTATAAAATCAGAAACAAGACAAAGATATCCCCTATCATCAATTCTATTTAGTAAAGTTCTGGAAACATTATCCAAAGCAATTAGACAAGAAAAATGAATAAAGAGAATAAGGGTAGGAAAGACAGAATTTAAATTATCACTATTTGCAGATGACATGATACTCTACACTGATGATCCCAAAAATTTCACTAAAAGGTTTGCACATTTAATAACCAAATTCATTAGTATAGCTGGATAGAAAGTCATACTCAAAAAATAAATAGCATTCCTGTACAAAAACAACAAATGCACTGAGAGAAAAATTAGGAAAGGAACATTTTTCCCAATAACATTTTTCAAAATGAAATATTTAGCAATCAATCTTGCAGAAAGTAAAAGATTGCTACATGGAGAATCACAGAACTCTGTAAATGGAGATCTATCTATCTCATTTTTTTGTTTTGGTATCAGAGATTGAAATCACAGCCTCATGCTTACCATGCAAGCACTTGAGCTGCTGAGCTAAATCCTCAGCCCTCTGTCCCATTCTTTTCCAGATTGGTGTGCACTCTTCATAAATACTACACCTAATTTTTGAGATGACAGCAATGAACATGAGTATCTTACTATATATGAAATTCTGCTGACTTATTGTCTGTGCCTGAGAAATCCATACTATTTATAACTGAACATTTTAAAAATTAATAACACATATTTGAGAGTCAAAATGAACTAGAACTTCAATATTACAGGAAACACAAATCCACCTGGATCACAATTGGTTGGCAGCTATGATCCTTAGGGGGCCAAAGTACTTTTTATCCTTGTTATAAGTGAAACCCCTACACAAACAACCACAACACAGTCATTTGGGAATACCTTCTAGAACATGTAACACTAAGCTGAGAAGTATAGTAATACACACACAGAAGATAGTAATCATCATCAAAATTCACCCTCCCTTCTTGTGTGTACTGGAGTATATAGACCATTGGTGTGTTGCAGACATGCTAAGGTTTGGATTCTGTTGGCTCTTGCATGAGGATGAGGACTATGTCACAGTTATTACCACAGAGCTAAGTGTATTATTCCTTTTTACCTGAATAAACTGCTTCTATTCATAAAGACATAGGAAGCTTTACAGCAACTGAATCTGTCATTCATCTACTTTATATTCATACAATGTTTGTCATCTGAAAAAAATTTTACTCACTGGTCCTGTTCCTCCTCACCTCTGCTGGCCCCCAGAGGGAATAGCTGAGTCTGCTGACAGCAAGACCCTCATCCCCACTAGGACCCAGGAAGGACTTGGGGCCCTGCACAACCTCAAGACTAAACAGAACCACCAAATCACAGAGCTAATGCTACACCTCAGAAACTGGAGGAAAATGTCTGCACATGTTAAAGTAGATCTTAACCCTGTAGTGGGAAAGTCAGGAGGCTGAAGATTGTTTGCAAATGAGAGAAGTCAGGAGAAAGCAGGCCATGTAAGACTCTGAAAGAATTACACTCAGCAAATACAGGGTAGAGGTGGAGATGGACACCCCTCCATGTGGTACAGGTTAATTACTATCTTTGAAACCATACCTGAAATCCCAGTACTCTGAAAGGCTGAAGCATAAAAATCACAAGTCAAAGACCAGTTTGGGCAACTTGATGACTTGACAACACCCTGTCCCAAAATAACAAATTTTAAAAAGAGTTAGGATGTATCTCAGTGTAAAGGTCTTGGTTTCAATCCCCAACACCAAAAAAAAAGTTAGCATGGAAATAAAGAAGAGTCTTTGTTGTCATAGGAAACCAGCCAGGAAGACTAGAGTGAGAGAATCGGATGGATGCAATTTATTACCCCAGTGGTTCTAAGTAGGACAGCTGGGAGAAGAACAGGAGACATGTTTGTGAAATTTCAGGTGGTCCTTATAGACCTCGAATCAATATTAGGTTTAATGGACCAAATGTGGCATTTGTCTCATTGTCTGTTCCACACTCTTGTATGGGTTTTAGAATTTGCTTTTCAGCACTTTTGTGATACAGACATCATCCTCTCTTTACAGTATTTTCTTAGGCTTGATGTTTCAGCACTTTGAGGATTAGTTAATTCCTCAAAGAATATAGTCTCAATTTCCATTGCTACAAGATATTACCTGGAGAAAAGCATAAATATTAATTTTATTAGCTAAATCAAATACTAAATATCCTTTTAAAATTGGAAGCCAAAGATACTTTCAAATTTGTTTTATAAGACGTACTCTATCCTGGTACGTCAAATAGACAAGAGTACAATAAGAAAATTATAAGCCAATATTCTTTACAAATATATGAGCAAAATTCTTACAAACCAAATGACCAAAATATTACATTAGCAAACTAAATCTGGCACTATATTAATAGAATAATTTATCTGACCAAATGTAGTTTACTTCTATGCCATGATGTTTAAGTACATTAAAATCAGTAGTGATGAAACACCTGAAAATAATAGACTAGCTACCACTTGATCATCTCAAAGATCCATATGGAATACATGATAAAATTAAGCATCCTTTCATGATAAATACTCTAAAAAATTTCATATGAAGATACATAACACAACAAAATCACTATCACAAGCTCACAGCTGACATCATACTCATTGATGAAAAGCTGAAAGCCTTTGTGTCAAAGTCAGAAACAAGACAAAGGCACTCACTCTCATCACGACTCCCCAACATAATACTAAAAACCAAAGTCAAAGCAATAAAGCAAAAGAAAAAAAAACAAGGCAAATCTCATCCATACTGAAAAATTAAGAATGCTAAGATGTCACTCTTTTCAGGCATAATTAAAAGCTGTTAGATCCTGCAATGACTGGCATGGTATTGGGATTCCTGGTTGAAAGAGTGCAAGAGGATGAGGAAAAGAAAGAGAGAAAAGTGGTGCTCAAGTTGAGCCCTCTCTCTCCTGATGGGAGGGAAGAAACTGACCTGTCACTATTGGGGCACTGATTCATAAACTTACCAACTTAAAGTCAAGTGAATCCACATTGCCTAGTAATCTGCATGTATGGTCAACCAAGTGCCTGATTTGTGAGTCCCATAGTCACTGTTTCTATGGCTTGCCTCATGTGGTCTTTTGTGATCATTTTTGTGCTCAGACTGGCTGGTTGGCTCCCAGAGGTGTGGTCAATTTCCATCTGCAGCAGCTCCCTTCAAGAACCAACTAAACAAATTCAGGACTTGTACTTTACACAAAACAACATGCAAAAGTTAGTATTTCCTTAAACATACAATGAAAAAAATCAAAATATTTTCATTTATAAGCTACAGAAATAAAATTAAAATATAGGCATATATTTTACCAAGTAAGTAAAATAACTGTACATGGAAAATTGTAAAATGTTGACAAAAGAAGTTGAAAACTATACAAGAGGAAAGTTATTCCATGTTTATGGATTAGAACATTTAATAAATAATTTTAAATTTACTGAAATGTTCAAAATAATATGGTCCAGAGTTTCATTGTACTCATTGAATCAAAATTCCAATGACATTTTTATAGAAATAGAAAAGTATCAAAAATTTCATGTGGCATGACAAAAGGCTAAATTACCAACACAATCATAAACAAAAATAACAAAACTAGAGTCAGAACACTGATTTCTAAAAACCTACTAAAAAGCTATACTCCTCAAAACAGCATGATATGGCACAAAATCAGACACTAGCAGAAATTAGATGAGACAGAAATTCCAAAAGTGACTCATGAATACACACTTGATTGATTTTTCACAGATATTCAGTGAGGAAAGGACACACTTCAAAAAAAGGTATTGAAAAAACTGTTTTTCACCATACAGAATAATGCCATTGGAACTCTTCTCACACAATATACAAAGATGAACCTAAAATGAACTTAAAACTTAAAACATGAGACTATATAGGACTACTAAGTAAAATATAGGGATAAATCTACAACATTAGTCTGAGCTATTATTACTTTTAAATTTGAATCCAAAAGCAGAGGCAACTGAGTTAAAAATAGACAACTAGAATTCACAAGCTAAAACCTTATATAGAAATGGTGATAACATATAAATAAAACTGGAGAGAATATTTGCAAATTGCACATCAATTAAAGAGTTGCATCAAAAAGATACAGGGTGCCAGTGTCACTATGGAACTCTTCCAGGAAGAAGACCATTACTGGATGCAGCCCCTCAACCTTGCTACTCCATGACTATAAGCCATAGAAAATCTACCTTCTTTATAATTGACTCATCCTGTGGTATTGTGTCATTAGCAACAAAAGCACACAAATAGTTTTACCTCTTTGAGAACTCACTTCAAACAGCAAGGTTCAGTATATTAGCAATGCCAACATTACAAAGGGGATGAGGGATTACAATCAGGGAGACACTGTACCAGCTCATTTCCTTACATGTCTCTAAATTATTGTACAATATTTTTGCCTTACCTGCAGTGTTTGCACAAAAATATTTCTTCACCAAATTGAATCTAAGCTCATAATGTAAACAGAATTCTGCTCCTATCTCAGTGTACATCTTTGAAATAGGCTCCTGTTAACATCTCAAAAATGTGCAATTTCCTGAAATGGGCTTTATTCTTCCTTTGCCAAAATGTGTATGATCATCAACAACCAATGTAACAAAATAAGGTAACAATTTAAATATGAATTCAGGGACCAAAATAACCATGAAAGAAATTTAAAACCCAATGATCCTGAAACTATGCATGTATTTACATTAAGCACTTAAACAACCGTTGGAAGATTAAACAATTATTTAGAGCAGCATGTGGATGGCTTTCATTGAACAAAAACACTGCCATAATTAGAAGAAAAACCCCCAGGTTAAAACTCAAAGTAGAGGGGACCAGGCCCATGCCCAGAGGGGAGTTAGGCCTGCATGACAGTGAGGAGAGTTGCTTGCCCAGGAGAGTTTGGGACATCACGCCCAGTGCTTGGGTGCCCAACTAGTGCAATAAGACACTGGACAAGCCTGGAGAGGTGTCTCAGGCTGGAGTGAACCACACCCAGTGACTTTCATTCAACCACAGGAACCAAGGGTGCAGGAGGAGATTTCCAACACACCCAAGGAAAGTTTTGGAACATCACTCAAAACATGGAAATATAGGAAAATGACAAAATGAAAGATGAAAATTCAATCAACAAACCTCCAGCCCAACCCAAGAAAGCCTGGGAGCCACATACATAGAAGAAAATACTAGTCATACACCTGAAATGATATCAATTGAAACAAAGAAGCAAGTATGGGAAGCAATGAAGGAACTCAAATTAGAAATACTCTCCCAGGTAAAAGAAGAAATGATAAAAGTAGTGAAAGAAATACTGAATGCACCTAAAAAAGACACAGCCAAAAAATTAGAGGAACAAAGCAAACAGATAGAATCCCTGAATGAACAGTATAAGAAACAAACAGAATACATGAAGCAGATTCAAAGAGATATAAAGGAAATCAAAAATTCTATTGAAAGTTGCCAATACCATCTCAATGAAAGAGAAGATAGAATTTCAGACCTTGAACATAAGATTGCAGCTAGCAAACAGCAAAGGAAAGATCTTTTAAAAACAACAAGGAATCAGGAAATAACAATTCAACAGTTGCAAGATGATGCAAAGACAAACAACATAAGGTTAATAGGGATAAATGAAAAAAAGGGGACAACACAAATGATATGAAGAGGCTATTTTCAGAAGTAATAGCTGAAAATTTCCCAAACATGAGAATGGAAACTGACATACCTATTACTGAAGCACATAGAACTCCAAATTGCCATAACCAAAATAAAACTGCATCCAGACATATAATAATCACCATCCCAGAAATCCAACATAAGAACAGAATGTTAAAACCTGTTAGAGTGAAAAGACAGGTAGGTCACCTATGAAGGAAAACCTATCAGAATCACAGTATGCTTCTCAATACAAAAAATGAAGTCAAGAAGAACATGAAGTGAAATATTTCAGATCCTAAAGGAAAATGACTTCCAAGCCAGACTGCTGTATCCTGCAAAACTGTTCTTCAAAATGGATGGAGAAATAAGATAATTTCATGAAAAATAACAGTTGAAGAACTTCATGATCACCAAAACAAACCCTGCACAGAATACTCAAAAACATTGTAGATACACATAGGAGAAAAACACTAAGCAAGAGAGACACTTAAACAGAATGGAAAGGTAAAGATACAACAGCAGAAAGATAACATGTCAACAATAAAATGATATATCACTATTATAACCATTAATGTAAATGGCCTCAATTCACCAACTAAAGAAACAGACTGGCAGAATGCATCAAGAAACAACATCCAACCATATGCTGTCTACAAGAAAGCCATCTAATGAAAAAGGAAATTCATAGACTGAAAGTCCAAGGATGGAAAACAATACTTCATGCAACAGGAACTCAAAAAAAAAAAAAAAAGCAGAGGTTGCTATTCTGCTTGCAGACCATGTGAACCTCAAACCAAGAAAGGTCCAAAGAGATAAAGAAGGTCACTACATACTAGTTAGGGGAAATCTTCAAGAGAAAGAGATAACAATCATAAATATATATGCATCAAATTCCAGAGCACCCACCTACATAAAGCAAGTATTAACAGAAATAAAAATCAATTAAGCAGTATCACAATTATAACAGGAAACTTTAATATGTCATTGACACAAAGGGAGAGATCAGATAGACAGAAAATCAGCAAAGAAATAACAGAAATGTATCACATCTGTGAACAAATGGACCTGATAGATGTATACACACTGTTCCATACAACAACATCAGAATATACATCATTCTCAGCAATACATGGGACATTCTCTAAAATAGACCATATACTAGCCCACAGAATATATTTAAGTAAATGCAAAAGAATTGAAATTATCCCATGCATGTTATTGGATCATAATGCCATGAAGCTAGAAATTAATGATAAAAGAAACTGAAAAAAATCCCATAAACACATGGAAATTGAATAGTACACTCTTAAGCAATCAATGGGTCACAGAGGATATTAAAGAAGAAATTAAACAATATCTACAAGCAAATGAAAATACAAATACAATTAACTGGAATCTGTGGGATGCAAGGAAAGCAGTCCTCGGAGGAAAACTAATTGCACTGAGTTCCCACATTAGGAATACAGAATGAACACAAATAAACAACCTGATACTACACTTCAAAGAGCAAAAAAAAAAAGAGCAAGCAAGGATCAAAGCCAAAACAAGGAAGGAAATTATAAGGATCAGAGAATAAATTAATGCAATAGAGACTAAGAAAACAATATAAAGATTCAATGAACCAAAGACTTGGTTCTTTGAAAGAATAAATAAAATTGATAAGCCCCTAGCTGACCTAATTAAAAAAGGAAATAAAAGACTCAAATTCATGCAATATGGAATGAAAAAGGAGAAATAAATAATGATTCTGTGGAAATACAGAAGATCATCAACAACTATTATGAAAACCTCTTCTCTAATAGGTTCGATAATGCAGAAGAAATGGACAGATTCTTAGAAACATATGAACCACCAAAGCTGGATCAAGAAGATGTAAATCTTTAACAACAAAGAAGAGCCCAGGCCCAGACAGATTCACTGCAGAATTCAACAAAAAATACAAAGATGACTTAATGCTGACACTCCTCAAACTGTTCAGTGAAATCAAAAGGGAAGCAATTCTCCCTAAGTCATTCCTGGAAGCAAATATTAATCTAGTATCAAAACCTGAGAAAGACCCAACTAAAAAAGAAAACTACAGGCCAATCTCCCTAATGAACATAGATGCAAATATTATCAATAAAATTTTGGCACAAAATCTTCAAGATGCAGCAAATCATCAAGAAGATTATACACCATGACCAAGTGGGATTCATCCCAGGAATGCAGGGATGTTTCAACATACATAAATCAAATGTAATTCACCATACCAATGGAGCCAAAAGTAAGAATCACATGATCATTTCTATAGATGCAGAAAAAGCTTTTGATAAGATCCAACACCCATTCATGGTAAGAACCTTACAGAGAATTGGAATAGATGGTCTCTACCTCAATATGATAAAGGCCATCTATGACAAACCAACAGCCAGTGTCATATTAAATGGCCAAAAACTGAAAGCCTTTACCTTAAAATAAGGCACAAGACAAGGATGTCCCTTACCACTGCTTGTATTGAACATAGTGCTGGCAATAAAGACAAGAGAAATAGAACGAGAGAGTAATAAAAGTAGTAAACATAGGAAAAGAGGAAGTTAAGCTATCATTATTTGCAGATGAAATGACACTCTACATAGAAGGCCCCCAAAACTCCATTGAAAGACTCCTAGATACAATAAATAAATTCAGGAATGTGGCTAGATACAAAGTCAATACTCAAAAATCAATAGCATTCCAATACACTAACAACAAAATCACTGAGAGAGAAATAAGTGAAGCCACACCCTTCACACTATCATAAAAAACCAAAATGAAATGCTTAGGAATTAATGCAATGAAAGTAGTAAAAGAGCTATATAGGAAAAATTATAATACCCTGAAAAGAGAAATAGAAGAGGACCTCAGAAAATGGAAAGACATCCCTTGTTCATGGATAGGAAAAAAATATTTTGCAAATTCTCTCAAAATTTTTATACAGAGTCAATGCAATCCCAATGAAAATACCACTAACATACCTCATAGATCTAGAGAAATCACTCCTAAAATTCATCTGGAACCAGAAGAGACCTAGAATAGCAAAGGCAATTCTAAGCAGCAAAGTCAAGGCAGCAGGTATAACATTTCCTGACTTCAAGTTATACTACAAAGATACTGCGAGAATATTAACATGGTACTGGGATAAAAACAAATCTAAAGATCAGTAAAATAGACTAGAAGATATAACCACAACTATGAACACACTCAACCACCTTATCTTTGATAAAGGGGCCAAGCATGTTCACTGGAAGAATGATAGTCTCTTTAATAAATGGTGCTGGAAAAACTGGCTATCCATATGCCAAAAACTAAAACTAGACTCATGCCTATCACCATGTACTAAAATGAAATCCAAATGAATCAAATATCTAAATATTAAAACATAAACACTAAATCTGTTGGAAGAAAAAGTAGGTAAAAATCTTGAAGACATTGGGGTAGGTAGAAAGCTTATGAACAAGAACCAATTTGCATGAGAAATACTTCCCAGAATCAACAACTGGGATCATGTCTTATTAAAGAGTTTCTGCATGTCAAAGGAAATCACCACAATACTGAAAAGAAAACCCACAAACTGGGAAAAAAATCTTTGTGAACTTTCCCTCAGACAAAGAACTTCTGTCTAAAACTTAAAAAGAATTAAAAAAAATCAGATCCCCAAAATTCAAAGATCCATTTGAAAAATGGGTATCCAAGATGAACACAGTTCTCAGAAGAAATACAAATGGCAAATAAATACATGAAAAAATGTTTATCATCATGGCTTATTAGAGAAATGCAAATTAAAACCACACTGAGATTCCATCTCACTCTGGAAACAATGGTCAGGATCAAGAAAACTACCAACAACATATGCTGAAGAGGCTGTGGGGAAAAAGGAACTCTTCTGCACTGTTGGTGGGAGTGTACACTGGTGCAACCACAGTGGAGGTCAGTCTGGAGATTCGTCAAAATGCTGGGATTGGAAGTCCCATTTGACCCAGCTATTCCACTTGTAGGCATATTCCCAGAAGAACTAAAAACATCATACCACAGTGATATATGTGCACCCATGTTTATAGCAGCACAATTTATAATAACCAGATCTTGGAAATTTCCTAAGTGCCCATCAACTGAGGAATGGATAAAAAAAATTGTGGTGCTTTTATACAATGGAGCACTACTCAGCTATAAAGAATGATCACATTGAGATATTTATAAATAAATGGATGCAACTTGAGACCATACACATAAGTGAAATAAATCAAACTCACATGTATAAATACCATGTAGTGTCCCTAGTGTAAGAAATGGTAAGAGTACATAAGATTCTGTGGTAATCATGGTTCCCTGTTATAGTGCTTTTAAGTCTTATAATGTTTTCATTCTTTGTTGGGAATGGTTTTATTCTGTTTTATTTGACCTTACTATCTGTGATGGTATGAATACCTACTTTGAAGAAAACAAGACATTATGGCAGCCATTGCTGATTTAATATCATCTGACTTTGAAGTTCTATTATGCTATTGTTCTTCTATTACCATTGGTTATGTCTTATTGGATTTTAATATGGGTAATAATATAAAATATTTTTATGGAAAAGGATATATTGATATATTGTAGCCATTGTTCATTTTCTGTTATTTGGTTCAGAATGTGTTGTCATAGTTTCATTCTCTTGAATGGTTTTATTCTATTTTGTTATGTCTGATATTATTGTGTGTGAAGCTATGCTCAACTATTTGAAAAAAAAGATTATCGTACCTACTGCTGGCATTGAATTGTCTTGTTGTGAGGTGCTGTGTTGCTTGTATTGTTGTGTTCTGATATGTGTTTTATGTCCTCCTTTGTTTTATTCTCTGTAAATTTTTTAAAAATTTAAAAAAAATAAACCCAATGTAAATAAGTAGAGTACTGTCTTACACTGGGGTTCGAAGAAGATCCAGATAAACAAGGAGGGAATGCTAGAATTAACCTTGCCATGATAGATTGCTGCTTGAAACAGCACTATGAATCTGTGTCTGCTTTATTATGCCTCAAGATTGACAGATATACAGACAGGTTTATCTTCAATAAACAGAACAGGTAACAGAAAACATGAGACTTGAATGTCTTCCAGAAAGTGATAAAGTACTATTTTTTAAAAAAGAATGAAACAGGTGAAAAGGGGCCAAACAGTAAAAGCACTCATGGCCCAAAAATGGAAAAAAAATGTGAGCATATAACAAATAATGATTGCATTGGGTAACTAAGAGAATGAAATAAATATCAATGAATACACACTGACATGCCAGACAAGTGTGCAGAGTAGCTTAGCAGTTATTTTTGTGAGTAGAGTATATGTAATGCTTATTCTTTATGGAAACTTCCTGGTGAGAATTTGGATTTCTAGAAGACCCAGAAAAATATGAGAATTTACTACACATGGGATTCTTGGAGCATGTAGGTAATACAGTGGATTCAGACTAATTTGTCCATAGATGTGTTAAAGGTAAATTATTTAAGACATGTTTTCACTGATATTTCTACAAATGCATGATATGAAACTTTTGACCTATTTAAGTTACAAGGGGGAAGAAGGAAGACTTAATTCCTTTGGATATGGGACTATAGGTCATTTCTATGGTGAAACCCCTTGCCACCACCTAGTGGAGTCCCTTTTCTTGGATCTTAGTCCTAGGCATACCCTGATCAACATGAGTTCTCACATGTAGAGATCATCTTGTGCTCACATGTACCCTAGAACAGAACTGACCAGTAAAGACTCCATCTCCAACACTTTCTGTCTCTTACTTTTCATGAGACAAACAAAAGAATCGGGATACTGTCATTCACTCCATAGCTCAAGACCTCATATTCATCACTTATTGCTCACCATTCCACTATTCTGAAAGTTCACCAAGGGCTAAGCTGTGTCTTGTGACATCAACATAGATTGTCTACCTCACAAATAGAACTTGAGACCAGCAATTGTGCCTTGGATTATGTTACAAGTCCAGGAATGTTACTGGGCAAAATAAGCATTACATAGATGCAGGGTGCGTGAATGAAATCTCCAAATAACTTTCCCTGATGTCTGAGAGGGTTTGGAGGCTCTCCTTTCTTGACCAAGGTTTCCCTAGTTTATTGTGTATCAAGGGAAGATACTCATGAGAAGAAGTCACGAATTTCCTTCAGACATGGAAATACTGTGTGCTTTACAAGTTTTTATACATATGGACAGATATGGGCTACTGAGACAGAGAAGTTCTTCACTGGAGACATAGAAAAATAAATGTAAACAGGGCGCCCCCTGTCCAAACACTGCCATAGCAGGCCCATTCTCCCCCCACAGAGCTTGTCCACAAAGTACAGGATAATGGCAAAGTTATAGAAGAAACATAGGAAGGTGAAGAAGACATGGGTCTAATTAAGATGTATGGTACCAAGAACTTCACCAACTTCTCAAATTCTATTGGCCAGAGAATCTTCATCCTGTAGGCCTTTGAACAATCAGGGAGGAACACTGACACACTGGAGAAAACAGTGAGAAACATACTGTTACAAGCAACAGCATGAACCACCAGAAGAGTAGGATGTGAAGCTCATTATATTATAAGAGCTTTGGACACCTGACACCACCTATTAGGACACACAGCCTACTCACTGCATGTGACTGGGAAGAAGATGATGTTGAGTGCTATGTCATCCACCAATGGTAAATGATGACAGAATTTACCTTTCTTGATGTAATATTGGGCAGCCATGGGAGACCACAGCTGCTACCTGTTATGGCTAGAGAGATACATTTTTGTTTTTATTCTGAAGCACTGGGAATCAAAGTTACATGTTCTTGAGAAATATGCAGAGCAGCTAAGTGAAGTTTCATTTTTTGATTGCACATC
This sequence comes from Hydrochoerus hydrochaeris, assembly GCA_004027455.1. NCBI lineage: Eukaryota > Metazoa > Chordata > Mammalia > Rodentia > Hydrochaeridae > Hydrochoerus > Hydrochoerus hydrochaeris. The sequence goes on along the minus strand of PVLA01012323.1, from coordinate 12,062 downwards.
ACTCTTATTCTTTTTGGAATCTTTCTGGTGACAGTTCAGATGTGTAGAAGGCACAGGAATATATCAAAATTTCCTATACATGAAATACTAAGAGCAGGTAGGTAAAGCATTGACACTAAACCAAGTTGTCCATAGCTTGGTTTAAAGAAAAATGATTCAGAACATGTTTTTTCTGATTCTAAAATTGTGTGATATGAACTTTTACACCTATTTAAGTTATCAGAGGATATAGGCAAGGCCAAATTCCTTTGGCTATGGGTTACAATTCATCTCTACAGTCAAGCCTTAGGCCACCACCCAAGAGAGCCCCTTTTATGGATCTTAGTCCTGGGCCCACTCCAATCATCATGAGTTCTCATCTGCAGAAAACCTATTGTGCTCAGTCACACCCTAGACCAGCACTGGCCACTGTTGGTTTTGTGATGCTCCTACTCTGGGTTCAAGGAGACAGAGTTGTCTCACAGTGTGTTGATGATCTGCAGGGAGCTCTGCAAAGAGAATATCTGGCATTCTGGCCACAAGTTATGATTCATCCCTCCTGGCTGTCCCCAAGCATCACATTTCTTAGAACATATCTCCACAGGAGGCTCCATAGGATTGTATACATATAATCTTGAGACAGACAGAGTGAGAGATGACAGCTTGAAGTAAGTGGATTAATGTCCAGGCAGACAAACTAATTCACAATAGTCCAGTAAGTATAGATCCTCAGTGCTTGTCATACTTCCAACCATGAAATAGGAAATACCTGTGGATTGGATGGAGCTCAGACACCTTACAGCTTGCCCCTGTCTGGGTCAGCCCCTTTCTGTCTGCCTGAGCCCAGTGGTGAAAGGCGACCCTTATGAGGCCAGGGCTGATACTGGGTGGCCTCTCTTACTTGTTGGTTCCTCCTGAATATTAGCTGGAAACATCCACAGTGAGATCTGAACCAAGATCTGAAAATGCTCAAATTCCTGTGTTTTTCATGGCTAAGTGGAAAGCGGGAAAACAGGAAAAGTTCATCTTCTGTTATTAAGTGTCTCCATCCAAATAATGAGGGCAGGTGACAGATTTCCAAAGTAGGATGCTTGGTTACCAGAGTTCTAAGCCTTGTTTGGTTCTAATATCAAGGGAGTGAGTTCAAGTCTTGAAAATTCTGTTATAGTTAGGATGAGGATGGGGATGAATATTAGGCTGAGTGATCAATATGGGGTTTGCGTTGAGGTTTTGTTGGAATTTACTGGAGGTTTAGCATGGGATTTAGTACTATGTTATTACTGAGGGTAAGAGATGAAGTGTTAGAAATTAGGATCAAATTTTCTAAGAATTGTTTCTTTCTTAATACATGGTTGCAGTACCTGCAGTTATATGCAGTTTGGGAGTGGGTCCCTGTACACAATAGACTTAATTCTTTTCTAACCTCCTTCCCTCTTCCTCATCTAAATCCCTTTTTCCTGATCTTGTTAATGTTTTAATCTTCTCTCAAGAGTAAGACACAGTGTGAAAAAAAAAGAGCAAGACACAGCGTTCACATTCATTTAGCTTTTTAAATAACACACAACCCAGTCATAGTAGGACCTCTTCCCACCTATGGTTCTGACAGGCAAACTAAGTTCACTTGCCCAGTATCTTTATCTCATAAACATTTATACCAAACAGGGAACCTCCCACACTGTACACACATTACCTCTAGTCAAGATAAAGCCATCTTCCCACCCAAAGGTTGGTTTAGAAGGTGCCAAACAGGGACCTATACTTGCCTCACTTCCCATTGGACAGGATCGTGCACTCTAATCCTGTTAGTTCTTTCTTTGACAAGAAACTCTCAAGAGGCCATAGAAAATGCCTTCAATTCCCAATTACATGATGATCATCTCTCTCAAAGAGAGCTATCCATGCCCCTGCCCTTGTCAGTGTGGTCATTCTCCATTCTTGGCGCAGCCATAGGGGGAGGAGGATGGGCACAGCAATCCATCTATTCCATCATCTATATTCAGATCTCCATCAGCAGATAAAACACATAACTACCTTGATCCACTAACTAAAGAACCAAATAAATAGTCTGGCAGTAGCTACTCTCCAAAACCAATGAGCTCTAGATGTTCTGACAGTGAAGGAGGGACTTACAAGTGCCATGCTAAGGAGAAAGTTGTTTCTTTGTAAATGAATCAGGAATCATCATGAATGAGGTAAAGAGCCTCTACAACTAACTGAAAAGAAAGCATCAACAGTTAGGCTATGGATACTCCTCTCTTTCACCATGGTCCTTGTGAAACAATGCATTTGGATCATGGGATCCTTTTCTTCTACCTCTCCTGGGTCGTTAGTTATGATAATGCCCTGCTTTCTCATAGCACCCTGCATTTTAAAACATTTTTTTTGAAATTTCTTCACTCCAGGACACACCCACTTACCAATCATGAGATTCTTGTCTTCGCCTAAACACCTGGTACAAACTTCTATACAGGCAACAACCATTATCCCATCAAGCATCCTGGCTCCCAGCACAATGTCCCTGTGAAGGAGGAAGCAGTTTGAGGAAGAACCAACACCCCCTAATATTAAAGGGAGAGAGATTATAGGTTTATTAAATAAGTACTATATAAATATTCTGCATCCTGTTGGTGGCTGCCCAATAAGGCAAAGAAGCCACAAAGAACACCTTATCAAACTTCTTCCTGATCCAAATGAGACTTCCTGTCTCTCCTTCTCACATGCACCAAGGATTCCTCCATCCCCAACCTGAACACTCTAACACTTAGGAAATATCTGTCATTGTTAACTAACTAGACCCCTCTTAAAGAAGTTAATCTTTATAAGAGATCCACCAATATTTTGTCCAGTTAGAGAGCTCCCACATACTCATTGCATGAATCTCTCCCATGCCTGCATTAAAGGTCTTTACATTCTATGGCTTTCTCCTCATTATGTGTGTTCCTTTAGATGGAGTCCCAAAAATAATCAGCCAATACCCCTTAGGAAAGTTTGGAAGGAGATATATAATTGTACCATATTGAAATGAAAGTTTCACAGTTTGGACCCCTTCAGGATAATTTCAGAGCAGAGAATCAGACCTTATTGAACACTTTGGAAAGTGTTCCTCTGTAATTAACAAGGAGCCACATACTGAGTTTCTCAGTTTGCTACGGTAAAAGGCAGTTTGCATTTTTATTGCAATGTAGCACTAATGCAAAGAAGAACCCTGAAGTTGTTTTGTGTGTGATTGTGTGTGTGGGTGGGTGAGTGGTTGATTTTTCCTAAAACAACTTCATGGGAGGAATATAACTCAGCATCCTGAAAGATCCTGATGTAGAACAGGAAGCCTGTTATCTCAGTGATGCTGGGCTTCATACTACCCCATAAGAATAAATGGAAGGGAATGTAGAACTGTATCATTTCCCAGAGGAGGTCTCTGCAGCTTGGCAATGCCCTTGTGTGTGTGTTTTCCTACATAACAGAGATGTAGATGTTTCATTTCTCAGGTTTTTCCTGATAAAGGCAGTTTGCACATAGAGATCTAAACAGCCTTTCAGAAAAGAAACACCCCAATTGTTCTGATATGGTTCAGTATTCAGAATTGCAGTGGAGAAGTGTAACTCAAAATCCAGAATGATCCTGCTCTGGGTACTGAGACATGGAGTCTATAATAAATACTGCTTGATGATTCTCCCTAGGAGTGACTAGTAGGATATATACAATTGTTCCACAAGGGAATGGAAAGCCCCACAGTTTGCATCCCTTGGGTGTAAGTTCAGAGCAGTCACTCAAATCTAGCTGAACATTTTGATATGGGTTGCTCTGTAAATGCCCAGAAGGCACAGATTGTGTTTTTCAATTTGCTATCCTGCAAGACAGTTTGCATCTGTGTGATGATGCATTCCACATACAAAGAAACAGGCTGAAGTGCCTTGGGAGTTTACTTAAGAAGTGTAACTGAGTGTCTGGAAGGAAACTGCAGAAGGAATGGAAGCCTGGGTTTCCTACTTACCCATAAGAATAAATGGAAGGTAATATACAATTATACAAGTTAGTAGTGGATGTTTCCACAGCTGGCTGAACTTTGGCATAAAAGGAGCTCAGAGAACTAAACATAGGTGTGCACTTAAGAGTGTGTGCTTCTGTAACTCACAGAGATTCAGAGTTTCTTTTATAAGCTTTTTCTAGGAAAGGCAGACTGCGTAGAAGCTTAAAGCTGCCTTTGGGAAAATAAACACCCTGAGTGCTGTGGTGTATTTCAGTATTAATTACTCCAGTGCAGAAATGTAACTCAACATCTAGAATGATCCTGTTCTAGGAACAAAGGGATGGAACCTACATTAAGTGCTGCTTGATTATTCTCCATAGGTGTGAATGGAAGCGATATATGAACAACTGTAGCATATTGAAAATAAAGCTTAATAGCTTGGGCACCTTCTGTATAAGCTTAGAGAATAGAATTAACCTAACTGAACACTTTGATATGTGTTGCTTCATAAATTATCAGGAGGCACACACTGAGTTTTTGAGTTTGCTCCTGGTTAAAGGCAGTTTGCATATCTATGGTCATGTAGTCCACAGGCAAACAAACATCCTGAAGTTTCCTGTGAGTTTCCCTAAGAACAGTTCATTCCTTACAGAAGTGTAACTTACTGTCTTGAAAAATCCTGCAGGAAGAATGGAAGCCTGGGCTTTGTACCTTTTCAAAAGCATGAATGGAAAGAAACATAAAACTACATCATTTCCTATTGGAAGTTTCCACCATTTGATCAATGTTGGCATTAAAGTAGCTCAGAGAACTAAACATATATGTGCTCTTAAGAGTGTGTGCTTCAGTATGTAGCAGACATACAGAGGTTGCATTTCTCAATTTTTTTCCCTGATAAAATCAGTTTGCAAATACAGGCATAAAGCTGTCATTGGGAAAAGAACCACCCTGCATGCTGTGCTGTGTTTCATACTAAGAACTCTTCTGATCCGACTCTATGTACAGAGGTGTGGAGACCTCATTAAATGCTGCTTGAGAATTAACCATAGAAGTGAATGTAAGGAGATGTACAATTGTACCATATCAGAATGAAAAGCCCCAAACCTGGGGCCCCTTAAGTATCAGAGCCAAGCAGAGACTCAGTCCTAACTGAACACTTTGATATGTGCTCTTCTGTAAATGCACAGGACTCACACATTGAGTTTCTTAGTTTGCTACAGTGCAAAGCAATTTGCATGTGTATGATGATGTAGCTCACATGCAAAGAAACACCCTGATGTTTCTTGTGATTTTCTTTAATATGTGTTCATGGAACAAGTTTACCTCAGTGTCCTGAAATTTCTTGTTATAGGAATGGGAGACTGGTCTTCTTACATCCCCATAAGAATGAATGAAAGAAAATATACAACACCACAATTTTGTATTTGGATATGTAAGCAGCTTAGTCAACTTTGGCATAGGAAGTAGCTCAGAGAAGTAAACATGACTGTGCACTTTAAAGTGCATATTTCTGTATTTAGTGGAGATGCAAATTTTTCATTTCTCAGGTTCTGCTTGGAAAAACAGTTTGCACATATTGGCCTAAACTGTTTATGGGAAAAGAAACACTTCAGGTTGTGGTGTGTTTCTGTATTAAGAACTCTAGTAGAAAAGTGTAATTCAAGATCCAGGGTGACCCTGCTCTAGGTACAGAGGTATGGAGCCTACAGTAAGTGATGCTTGATGATTCCCTGTAGAAATGAAGGGCAGGAGATATAACTTTGTACCCTATAGAAATGAAAAGCTCCACAGATTGGACCCTTTCAGTAAGTTCAGAGCACAAACTCAAACAAAAGTAAACACTTCGCTATGTGTTCCTCTGTAAATGCCCAGGAAGCTTACATTGAGATTCAGTTTTCTGCATTGAAAGGCAGTTTGCATGTGTATGGTGATGCAGGCAACATACAAGAAAAAGGCCTGAAGTTTCTCATGAATTTCACTAAGCAGACTTCATGGGAGAAGTGTAACACAATGTGTTGAAAGATCCTGTGGTAGGAATGGAAGCCTGGGCTTCCTAATTCCCCATAAAAATGAATGGAAGAAAATATATATGTGCACCATTTTGTAGTGGATGATTCTCAAGCTTGGTCAACTTTGGCATGATGGTAGTTCAGAGAACTAAGCATACCTGTGCACTGAGAAGTGTGTGTCTCTGTAACTAATGGAGGTGCAGAGATTTCATTTCTCAGATTTTTCCTGGGAAAGGCGGCTTGTCCATACAGGCCTAAGGCCACCTTTGGGGGAAGAAACACCCTGCATATTGTAATGTATTTCAGTATTTAGAAATCCAGTGTAGAAGTGTAACTCAAGGCCCTGAATGATCCTGCTCCAGCTACATTGGCATGGAGCCTGCAATAAATGCTACTTCATAATTCCAGTAGGAGGAAGTGAAGGACATATAGGATTGTACCATATTGCAATGAAAATTTCCACAGCTTGGACCCTTTTTTGTATAAGAGCAGAGCAGAGACTCAAACTTAAGTGACTACTTTAGTTTGTGCTCCTCTGTAAGTTTCCAGGAGGCACACACTGAGGTCATCCATTTATTATGTTGAAGGTCCATTTGCATGAGCATGGTCATGTAGCCTGCATCCAAAGGAACACCATGAAGTTTCTTGTGAGTTTCCCTAAGAAGACTTCATGGAAGAAGTGTAACTCAAATACTTGAAAGATCCTGCCATAGAAATAGAAGCTTGTGTTTCCCGCTTCCCCTTAAGAAAGAATAGAAGAAAATATACAATTCTCCATGTTAGTAGTGGATGTTTCCACAGCTTGGTGAACTTTGGTGTAAGAATATATCAGTGAAGTAAAGACACCTATGCACCCAGGAGTGTGTGCTTCCATACATTACAGCAATGTAGAGGTTTCGTTTCTCTATTTTGTCCTGGAAAAGGCAGTTTTTGCATAGAGGCCTAAAGCCCCTTTGGGAAAAGAAATACCCCACATGTTGGGGTGTGTTTCTGTACTAAGAACTCCAGTGGAGAAGTGTAACTCAGTGTTCCAAATGATTCTGCTTTAGATACAGAGGCATGGAGTCTACAGGAAGTGCTACTTGATAATTCTGCATATCAGTGAATGGAAGCAGATATACCATATTGGAGTGAAAAGCTCCACAGTTTGGACCACTTTGGCATAAGTTCATAGCAGAGACACAAACCTCAGTGGACACTTACTGTGAGTTCCTCTGTAAATTCTCAGGAGGTAAACATTGAATTTCTGTTTTCTATGGTGAAAGGCAGTTGGCGTATGCATGATGATGTATCCTCTGTGCAAGGAAACACCTTGAAATTTCTTGTGAGCTTTCCTGTGAAGACTTCATGGGAACAGAGTAACTCACTGTCTTGAAAGATCCTGCTGTAGAAATGGAAGTTTGCTATCTCATAAAAGCTGGGCTTCCTACTTCCCCATGGGAATGAATGGAAGGAAAGTGACAACTGCAGCATTTCATAGTGGATGTTTCCAGTTTGCTCAATTTTGGCATAAAACTAGGTCATAAAGTAAAAATGTCTGTGAAGTTAGGAGTATGTGTTTCTGTATCTAACAGAGATGCAGAGATTTTGTTTCTCATTTTTTTTTCCTATAAAATGCATGTTGTGATGTGTTTCAGTATTAAGAAATGGACTCCATGCCTCTGACCTAGATTTTGGGGGTTTTTTGTCTGCTTTTTTTTTGTACTGGTATCAAAATCAGGACCTTACAGTTGTCAGGCAGAAGATTATGCCACTGAGCTGCATCCCTGGCCCAAGCCCACCTGTGTGTAGCCCTCATCTCATGCCCACTTCACTCATTTTAGAACAAGGGTAGAATCTTCTCCTTCACTCTTCAATTGGCAGTTGGTCTCATCTAGGCACCAATTCCACAATCCTACAGAGTTGCCAAAAAATGATCCAGGGTGGGAAGTCAGAAATCCATAACATGAAAAATGACTGAATATACAGACTTCTGTTCAGTTACCTGTGATTGAATTGAAACTTTGTACTCAATCTAGATCATCACAGAATATTAAACCAGAGGAGGCTACTAGAAGATCAAGAGTGTAATTAGGACATGGAGAGAGTCACCATAAAGAGGGCTGTGGTGGTTCTCTGAAGACAAAGGGCAGGTTTTGACTGATATAGGCTTGGATTGGGGGTAGGGCTCTGGGGACTGATGTGAGCTGATTTATTTTGTGAGAGTGAAGGGATTTGGGTAAATCTTAAATGCATGAGTGTTGTCAAATAATTTTGGTAGGAAAAAGCCATAGGAGCTTCTGGGAAGGAATTATGCATTATCATGGCACAGTTTTGAAACATCACCATGATTGTGTTGTCTCTCAGATGTGGAGTGATCTATTCCCCTGCACCTCTTCCCATCCCAGATTTCACAAGAGGCTCTCTCATTCTCAAAGCTCACAACTCACACTCTCTGTGATGATCATAGTGGCATTGAACTGACACCCCAGTCCCCTCCACTCCCTCTTTTCAACCATGTCTTTCCTCCACAAATGCTGCCTGATCTTCCTGAGATCCCATTCATGATATTTCCAGAAGGACAGAGCATGAGAATTTCATGCCACCCACAAGATCAAGCCCCAGGATGAGCAATTTAGGTATTTAGTGAGGTTCTTCTTCTGAAAGAAAGAAAGAAAGAAAGAAAGAAAGAAAGAGAAAAAGAAAGAAAGAAATGACTAGGGTTATAGCTTAGTGGTCCAGTGCTTGTCTGACAAGTGCAAGGTCTTTCAATTGCCAGTACCAAAAGGAAAGGAAAGGAAAGGAAAGGAAAGGAAAGGAAAGGAAAGGAAAGGAAAGGAAAGGAAAGGAAAGGAAAGGAAAAAAGAATAGAAAAAAGAAATGAAAAGAAAGTGAAAGGAAGTTTTAGGGATGTCACTCCATGTTGAATCCTTGGGATCAATCCAAAATTTTCACCAATACATACATACATATGCACACATATATACAAAAAGGACAACCAAAAGGCAGTGCCAGCAAAGGCCCTTGCCCTTCTCTTTCATTTTGCATTTATATTACTTGTGTGGGGTGGCACTGGGGGTATGCCATTCTGTTTTTGTTCCCAAACACCAGGAACACAGGTTCCCCTTAGGTGCTTTTGGCCTTGATCACAATAACAGCAAGCAGGGAATCACCACAGGATTGCTGCAACTGAGGGCTGAGGCAGTCTCTGTCCCTGTGCCTGTCCCTGTTCTTTTTCCCTCCTACCTTCAACCCCTCCCCAACAGCCCCTTCCCAGTAGATGCTCTAGAGGTCCAGGGTTCTGGGGACAGTGGAAAAGCTCCTCCCAGTGTCACCTCTCTCATAGCACCTTGCAAGGCCCCTCCTCCACTGGGCCTTTCCACCCATCTATGTGAACATCACCCAGAGCCAAGGAGAAGATGCAGAACACACACAAACATGGATGGCTCTGTGATTCCTGGGGAACATTTCCCACAGAAGTCCCCCACCCACAGGGCAGAAGTCACTAAGGAGAACATTGATGATGGTCTAGCATATCAGCCTAGATCTGGGCACCATGGGTCACTGGAGGCACAGGCAAGGGCTGTGCTGCCAGAGCAACACATAGACTGCTGTTCCAGAGGACACCCCCCTTATGGGGTGGGGCTGGGAATTAGTGTAGGCATATTCAAAATAAAATCTATCAGATGCATTTTATTTCAAGGATAAAAAGATAAAAAAGAAACAGAAAAGAAAAAATTAAATTAACTTCTTCCTTTAACAAAAAGAAAAAAGACAGGAATAGTTCTTCTGTTTGTAAACATTATGCCTGAATATTGTTGGTATACCTACTCCAAAAATGCATGTTTTTGTTGCATAAATTGGTGTGTGGTGTGTTCTATGAATTGCTGTGTCATGTTTTGATTGAAACATGAAATAAAACCCTGTCTAAAATATAAAAATGTGCCAGGGATTTAGCTCAATGGCATAAGTGGCTGCTTAAAAAGCATGAGGTCATAAGTTCAATCCCCAGTACAAAAGAAAAGACAAAAAGTATCTATATCTATCTATCTATGTATAAAATATTTTGCTCTCTCTCTCTCCATTTTGTTTTGAGACAGAGTCTCATTATGCAGTTCATGCTGACCTTGAGCTCCCACTGTAGACCAGGCTGGTCTTAACTTGCAAAGATCCTTATGCCTTAGCCTGCTCAGTACTGGCTGCACCACCATGCCAAGCTTTGGAAATTTCTTGCAGCTTAGTAATCTTTACAAATTAATGTACTCACCTCAACATTCCTGATGTTTATCCTTCTATTGTCACATTTTGTGGATTTGAAGACACCTGGCTTATTAGGACAGACATGTTTGGATGTGCCTTCATGTGGTGAGGAGGTATGACCTATGAGATTACATCGGGGCATGGCTCCTGCCTCTCAGGCTCTCTCTAAAATGAAGAAACTCCACTGGGGGGCTGAAGACTTGATTCTGAGAGCATGAGAAAACCTGAGGCCAATATCCTAAGGCAATGACAAACACCTGTGCTCATTCGCAGACAAGGAAGAGACTTCTTTTCTACTTATTATTCCACTGAGGTCATACTGGTTGTTGTCAAGCACATATAAAGCGGGCCATTTGCAGTGTGCTCCAAACTGTTATCCACAAGAAAATGCAGAACTTTAAAAACAGACTGGCAGATTCATACTCATTAGGAGACACACCACAATTAGTCATCACATATCACTCATCCTTATTTTGCTAAGAATTCACTTCACAGGTGTTATTCATTTATAATGATTTTCTGATTCAATGACATCTTTGCAGAAGAAAAAGGAAATATTTTACCAAAAAAATCCTGATAGCAGCCAAAATCACTTCCTCAGAAAGAAAAAATTCACAAAATTATCCGTACATGACACACAAGCTTTCCAATATTCTAAACCTTGTCATAATCATGAATACAACATCATACTCATGGATTTAGGCAATAATTTAAATGGGAAATTAGTCAGAAAATACCCAACATGAATTGTCCATCTTTCCTGTGCATTGCATCCTGCCCCATTCTACTTCAGTACAGGCCCCAGGTGGTCTATCTCTAGTGATTTCCATGCTCTATTCAGCTTTTAAACTCTTTCTGTATGCACACACAACTATAAATGTAGTCAGTGATATAATAAATTATACGCACCTTAGTTCTTCCCCCTTTAAAAAGGTGAAAAATGATTAAAGATTGAATCATTCTGAGGCTGAATCACACCATTTAACTGAAATTATAAATCTGCAGCTGTATTATAGAGCCTATGATGATATTTAAATGTCTATTACAGAAATACTTGTTATGGCTCATCCTAACATTAACCCTAATTCTAACCACTCAGCTGGGTTTCTGCCAATTGAAAATTTTCATTTTATCCTCTTGTCTGAGGATACATGTCAAACAGTATGAATAGGGTGGGCCTCATCATTTCAATAATAATTTAAAAAATCCAAGGAAACAAAGACACAAAACACACACAGTTGTGTTCATATTTCTAAACAGTATTGCACTGCATTCCTGATAGAGTGGCTCAGGAGAAACAGGTGAATACAGCACTGCAAACTGGAAACAACTGGGTAAGGCTTATGTTCTACAGGGGACAGTATGAAGACCCAAAAGAAGGACAATAGAGATGATATTTGAGTTTGAAGAGGAAAATTTCTTGAACAACCTGAAAGTAACTGACAACAAAATGAATTGAAAATGTACAAAAACAAAATCAGTATTGCAAATATCACCATTTAAAAATCTGCTGAACACACATGCCATGATCTGTATTTCAGATAGAACAGAAAGCCAAATTTATAAAAGAAGACTAAATATCATATGTACCTTACTGAGTGCAAGATCCTGTGAATCACTGGTTGTTCATGTTAGGTCCCCCCACCTGAGAGACAGCACAATCATCACAGCAATGGTCCAAAGCTGTGCCATGATAATGCACACCTCCTTCTTCCCAGAAGCCCCTATGGCTTCTCCCTCCCAAAAGTCTGCCAAAGCTCAGGCATTTAAATATTTACCCAATCCCCTGCACTCTGACAAAATAAATCAGCTCATATCAGTCCCCAGAGCCCTACCCCATCAGAGCCTTTATCAGACAGAACCTGCCC